>JBBCBC010000028.1:19609187-19855050 GCA_037126765.1 Stenogyne calaminthoides
GTTCATGGTTCACATGACACCTAATGGTCTATGGTCTAGGTTTAGTGGTTTAGGGTTTTTTTTTCCAGAGTCTTGACCGAAAGTGGTTCATGGTTCACCCTAATCTTGCGGTTCAGCGGTTTAGGTTTAGGTTTGGCGTATATGGTTGGCGGTTTATGGGGCCAGGTCATTTTTTTCAGAGTCTTGACCGAAGTGGTTCATGGTTCACCCGAATCCCAAGGGTTCATGGTTTAGGTTTAGGTTCAGGTTTGGTTTTTTTTTTTCTTTTTTTTCCCAATCTTAAGCCAGATGATTTAGTGGTTCATGGTTCATTACACCTAATGGTTCATATAGTTCAGTGGTTTACGGTTTTTTTTTCAATTTTTTTTTTCGAGCCAGACCGAGTGGTTCATGGTTCACCGGGACCCCAAAGGTTCATGGTTTAGAGTCTGTGTCTGTAGGTTTAGGTTCAGGTTTAGGTTCAGGTTTTTTTTCCCTAATCTTAGCTAGACCGAAATGTTCATGGTTTATTTTGCATATGAATGGTCTATGATCTAGTGGTTTATGATTTATGGTTTTTTTTTCCAGCTTTTTTTTTTCTAAGTCTTGAATTTAGTGGTTCATGGTCACCCTAACCCTGCGGTTCATGGTCTAGGTCAGGTCATGTTTTTTTTTTTTTTCAATTTTTTTCCGACTCCAGACCAAGTGGTTCATGGTTCACCCAACCCCAAGGGTTCATGATTTAGGTTTGTGGTTCAGGTTTTTTTCAATTTTTTTTTTTCCTAATCTTGAGCCTGCATTTAGTGGTTCATGGTTCGCGGTCTAGGTTTAGGGTCTATGTTTTTTTTAGTTTTTTTTTTTCCTCGAGCTTAATCGAAAGTTGTTCATGGTTCAACCCGATCCAAAGGGTTCACGGTTTAGTGGTGATAGGTTTAAGGTACACGGTTCAGTAGTTTTAGGTTCGGTGGTTTAGGTCACGGTTCATATTTAATTCTCAAGGGTTCATGGTTTAGGTATAGAGTTTAAGGTACATGATTTAGGTTTAAGGTTCATCCAAATTAAAATTGAATCTAATTGCATCAATTGCACACAAGCATTAAATTTATAAGTGAGCTTTGGGATAAATTACGCCAGAAGATATAAAGCAGCACCGACAGAGCTATAAAGATAATTTTTCGATATGTTATGGTATTAATAAGTATAAGCTTATGGTAGAATTGATATAAGCTAAGATACAGAATCGATATGAGCTATAATATTAATTTGTATAAGTTATAGTATTAATTGATACTCTCGTCTCAAAAGTATGCTCAATGTATCAAAACATGTTTTACTTAAAATGTAGATTAAATATGTTTATGGATTAATTTTTTTTTTTTTTCATCATCCAACAATCACTTAATTACGCTTTGCTATCATTATAATTTTACTCGTAATCAAATGTTATTTATAAATGAACTTAATTTACGTTGTGAAACATGTTTTTTAACCCTCGAAAGATACTTTTAGGATTCGAGGTAGTATAAGTTATAAAGATAATTTGTATAATAGTATGAGATAAACCAAATGAACTTGAAATTAACAAAACCACAAAAGAACCAAAACAAGGCCCACATATAACATCCCAAACCCAAAAATAAAGGATAAAACAAGACAAAAAATGAAGAAATCCAAGAAGTCCAAGTCCAAGACAAAAAGATACAAACAACACACCCAATATATTGTCAGGAATTAAGACTAACAGCTAAAAATACTAACATAGTTCTAGTAATAAACATAAAATTCATACTATAGCTATATTTTAACAAAGACAATCCCCCATCGAGCCAATTAATCATAAAATTAAAGTATACCAAACCAACAAATGAAAAACAAACGAAAAAATCCATAACATAAATCGAAAAGATAAAGGAAGTTTTTCAAATTTAACTCACAATGAGACACCTAACACATTCAACCAATTCTTCCATAACAAAACATATAACCATGGCCTAATTCATGCAAAAACAATCTAGTCAAACCAACAAAAAAAAAGAGCCCACTCATATCCAAAAAACCAAAGAATTTTAAGACACTACATAATAACAATAGGCCACCATATCTCCCCGTGACACAAACAAACCAAATAGAGGTAAGCTTATCAAGGTTGGGTAATCAAGAATAAAAAAAAAAAATTGTAGTTAATTACTTACTAAATTAAATGGGCCCTAGGTGTTTTAGATCCAAATTCTAAATTTAGGCGCATTTTGTTGAACTTGCTTTTATTCTTGCTTTTTTCTAAAATGGTCTTTTTTTTTCCTTTTTACTTCTTTCCCTTCATATCGAATCTAGCAGGATCTTTGTACCGTTTTAGATGATTCTGACAGTGTAACTTTCTTCTTGTTCTAAGACACATCAACGCTTTCACAAAGAATCAAATCTCTATTGATGCCTTTCTTCAATTATTCTTCTAGCGCCTTTTCATTTCTCCTACCAACAACAATAAATCATGCTAAGCTGGCTTGCTATGTCATTTGTCCAAATGATAGACTCACTTTTCTCCTTTTCCTTTCTTTTGAGGTTCCACCTTATCCAACACTTGTAAATGGGTTTGTTTCATTCATCTCTTCAAAATATACCTATCGTAATGATTCCAATCGGTTCACATTAAGTACTCTCACAATGATAGCAAAGCATCCGCTTCTTCAAATTTCATGCAAGCACAATCGATAAACTTTAAAGAAGAATCAATATAACTCAAGAAATGGATCATCACCAATAGATTTAACATCATATACCTTTTGTGGTATCCGTGACTTTTCAACTTCTTTGAACGGCGATTACTTACTTTATCTAACTCCGCTCAAAAATCTCTAAAAAAGGTAGTGTGTATACCGCGACGCCAAGGCTTTATCATTCCATACATCGACAACCTATCTGTGTCTAGACTATAAAGCAATTGAAATTATCTTTTTTGTTCTTCGTCCCCTCCAATTTTGGACAACATTCTTGAAGATCTTATAAAAACCGCCGACGTATCTTTCCTAAATTTTTGATCCAATCGGTTTATTTGCGGTTCTCACTGCTATGGCGACTTAATTCCAATGAATTTTTTTGTTTAGTGCGCACCATTTCTCCTTCAAGATATATAATCGGTAAACCAAGAGTCTTGCGAAGCTCATATTTTGTTATCATCTTCTTTCCAAGTCATTTCAAAATGCTCTGCTCATACACCCGATAAACACTTGTCAACATTGCTTCATAGAATCATCGCCTTCCATTTGCCCAATTTTTGGTACGGCATTCACGCAGTGCCGTAGAGACACAATTTGTGCCTAGTTTCAAGGAAAACTCAAGATACAATAGTATATAATTATTAAATATGCGAAAGTATAGTATTAGTTCATATTCAACATTTAGGGTACCGAGATTTTTCTATACCGCTTGACATTGTCAAATCTTGGTCCGTGAAGATGGAGATCGGATGTTTTCCCTCCCATAATTTGCTAAACACTTTGAATAGCCATTCAAACGCTGCTTTCATCAGAGATGAAGGTCAACCAACATCACATTCTTCCAATGACTATTAATTCCAACAGCGGGAGCATAATATTAGGGTCATATTTGTTCGTCTCCAGATGTGGTATCGAATACAACGACATCTCCAAAAAAGGTCATAATATCCTCATCGATGAAGTCCTCGAAAAACATGTTACCAACTTGCTTCACCGCCCAATCTCACACCGTGAATAAAACTCCGGTCATTTCACTTTTTCTTTCTAATATGTCAATTAAAGTCTATGATCTCTTGATTCTATCTTGTTCATGGGACGATTTACGGTTCGTGTGATTCTAATTGTGTGACCGACGCGCCTTTTTTCCCCCCGCTTAAAAACTCCAAATAATGATAAGATTGGGCAGCCTTTTATTCCACAAGAGATCATTTGTTCGATAATTTTTGCGCTTCTTCCGCATCTTCCTTTCTCGACCGTGGATGATGTCCCCCACTCCGCCTTTGTTAAGTTATGATTATGCCGCATTTATGATGTTTCTCGAACCTCAGAATCCCTTCTTTGTTCCTCTTGACATGCAACAACGCCGCAATTTGTCCTCGTAATTCCAACTAGTTTCTTCTTCCTTGTTTTCCACTTGTTGTAGTTTCAACTTCGCTTTTTGTTTGTTTCCAAAGACAAGAAAGCATAGATAAAGTCCTGCCAATCCCATCCCGCTTGAGCTTCTACTAGTTCCTTTCCCAAGACGCTTAGACCCCGTGGCTCGAGTATGTCTACAATACAATTTGTACATGCCGCCCATACTAGTCCTCGGTTCTTTCCCATCGGATTCCACCACATCATCAATGTCGCCATCGGGCCCCTATGTTTTAATAAAATACTAAGTTTAACACGCAGTAAAACCTATATAACATATATATGAAACTTTGTTTGAATAGAATTTTTACCGCCTATCAGATTCTTCACCCTCTTCAAAAGAATCTCAATTTCTTCACCATCTTCAAAAAATGTAAGGTAATCTATTATCACATCATCATCATCGCCATATACATTTTCAAAGAACTTCTTTCATCAAGATCAACTATTAAAATAAGGTTTTGATCAACAATTTCAGATACAAGTAATACAGAGTAAGTAAAATAAAATTGAGAAACTAATAGTATGATATATGTGCACAAAATAATATATACCATATCAACCAAGATTACAAATTAGCATAAACTAATACTATAGCTCTACCCGCATAAGTATTTAAAATGTAAATCCTCGAAACCGCAAACCTAATTTATATCAGAAAAGATACCAAACCAATTTCAAACACTAGTTCTGAATTCTAGAACCTTCTTTGTGTCAAGGAATCCATGAGTGTAGCATTGTATGTATTTATGTGTAAAAGCAAGAAATAAGTAATCCATGAGTCGCTCACAGTCTCAATACTATAGTTCATATCAACTAGTACTACAACTTACATAAACCAATACTATAGCACTACCTCGCATAAGGGTTTAAAATTGATAACTCGAAAACCCAAACCCGCTTGTACATGTGTAGATATTCTAAAAATCAATTTATGTCAGACAAGATACCACCAATTTTAAACACTGTTTCTAGTAGCAAATTTCACTGCTGAATCCATGAGTGTAGCATTGTATGTATTTATGTAAAAAAGCAAGAAATAAGTAATCCATGAGCTGCTCAATGAAGTCTCAATACTATAGTTCATATCAATCAAAGATTACAAATTACATAAACTAATACTATAGCTCTACCTCGCTAATATTTAAAAACGTAAAATCCTATACTATATGGGCTTTTTGTTTTGTAATATTCACACATTTTGCAAGATTTTTCCTTTACATATTCATGACTATAGAAATAAAATATAGCACCAACCAACCGTAAAGAATTTGAAGGCATGTAATGTGGGACAATTTCATGCAAACTGTTGGATAACACTTAAAACAAGATGCAGCACACACTCTGTAGAACATAATCAACCAATCAATAGCAAATTAGTCAGCACCTAAAAGCTATGTCTTGAAAGAAAATTAGTTAGTTTAGCAATAAAAAAAGGAAAACAAGGGAAATTTTATGGAACATATAAAGGGTTAAAAGTTATAAAAAGAACAGATCAGTTATGTTTTAACACCATAACCTAACTCACGGAATCACAGGCTGAGTAGTGAGTATGCATATAGGAAAGAATTGATAAAATGCTAGAAGCATATTCACTAATCTCAACATGATCTAAAACTTCAACAGTTGACAAGTACAGAATTAGATGATCAGCTTGTAAGCCATAACAATCTTATCACTTAACTCTGACTAGTATGCAGCGACTTAAGAACCTGAACTCAGATAAAGGGCAGACAAGATATAGATCAGAAATAATATCAGTGGCAACCAGCTAATATAGGTTTTGAAAGGAAACGAAGGAATAGCCAAACAATGAAAACAGTATTTCAAATCTCTGGCACTAATAAAACACTATGACTGATCGTCTGATTGAGTTCTTCTAGTAATAATCAAAAGCACATGGATAAATATTGGTAGAATGTATAGCATGAGTCATAGTTATTAAAGGCGCCAGCACTGGGCGCCAGCCATCTAAATGCAATCATAGGCCCAGCGGTTGGGATTTTCAAGGCTGCTGAGGCGCACTTTAGGGACTTAGGACAAAAAGGCACCTAAGACGTGTCTTTACGTGACATCTAGGGTTTGAAATAAAAAATATTTTTTTATTTGTCAAAATAACATCAAAATTATAAAAAATACTATCTCTTAAGTCTTAATATTTTAAGTGAATCACATCTAGGTTTCAAGAATCACTTTTTAGGGCAAGGGCAAATTAAAGGTGTGAGTGAGAGGATCATCTTTAGTTGCCCAAGAGATGAAGATGAAGATGAAAATGAAGATGAAATTGAATTCTAACTTAGAAGGTGAAGATGTGGAGGAAGAAGAATTTCGTGAGGACGATCCACGTTATGATGATGATGATGATGATGATGATGATGATGATGAGGATGAGGAGGAGGAGTTTTTTTGACTTAATTCGTTACTATATTTATTAGGGTTGCTATTTATGTCTTTTAATTTCGTGATTAAGTCGGATATTTTGTTTTGTTATTATCGCATTTCTATATGGTTTGAAGTTTATGTCTTTACTTTTATTTTGTGTGATTTATATGTTTTTTAACCTTCAACTTGCTAGTTAATTATTATATGTTAGTATGATTAACTTAGGTTTACTTCCATGGGTTAGGTTACAAAAGAAATTTTTCAAGGTCTTATGTTTTTTTCGAGTGATGGCATGCGCCTTTGCGCGTTGGGGCGCCGCTTTAAGGCGCTTAGGCCGTGCTTTTGTGGCGCTAAGGCTTATTAATAACTATGGCATGAAAGTACATGTGGATGTGTATGAACTCATTTAATCTGTTCCTAGGTGCACTCAAAAATCAATACCCAGCTACACAATTTGATCAGCACTATACCCTCATCAAGCAAAATGATTAATTCTGACTTCTGAACAATTCATTGCCAAACAAATAAACTCAAGACAAAGTCAAATTAGAGCTTACACTTCCATTACAGTAGAAAATCACACGACACTATAGCTGATCATAAGATTGATCAATTTTCGCCAATATTCAACAATCGACGGCACTAACACATATTTTCGAGCCCAAAATCATTATTCCACAATTGGATCATCTGACAAAACCAATTCAGTAACCAAAATCTTGAAGAATCAAAAAGCATGACATACCTAAATATCCGAATCGCCATTAACTTGGCAGAAACAACTCAAACCCTAAATCTGCCGCTCAAACTGCTATGGGTGTGCGTGAGTAAATTGCTTCTCAGTATGGTGTAAAATCGCACCTCAGTGCGTGAGTAAACCCAATCTTTTCTCTCTCATCAGGCGAATTGGCCCTCTCACCGTGTGTTAATCGCCTTCTCAATGCACTGGTGTAATCGCACCTGTTACTATGTGTAAATTGCTCTGATCAATTGCCCTTTTACTGTGTGTGTTTAGTGTGTAAAAACATTTTATATCTTGGTCGGTTTGGGAATCCGAATTATCCATCTATAAAAAGTGGATAGTGATGTACCATAAACCACTTTCACACAAAACTCACCCATAAATTAATATGCAGTTAATTCTAATTATTAAATTTAATTCAATTTAATGAAATAAATAAGTTATATTAAAAAAAAAAAGAGGAATTTTTACATCACGTGGGCGGCGCGACATCCAACATCTCAGGAAATATACAAGATCGCGACGAGACAGCCCTCTGTCGCCTGCTCCGGCGTAAATCGAATCCAATCATTGGGTTGTCCACTCAAATGTCAAAACATGTGTATTTAGCAATTGTGAGACAAAGTATATAGTACTCAAGATCAGTCCGTTTCACTATGCAAAATGAGTTTAATAAAAAAAAGAAAAAAAAAATAATCATCAGAAACTGAAACTTATAATTATTTGCATTACCCAAAAAAATCCCCAGAACATCACCGCATCACATCATAAACCAGGTATAAATCAACAGTCGAAATATATAGGAAATTAGACTTTAAGAAACAGAAAGCAGGGCTGGCAAAATTGTTTGAAAACACCACAATAACACAGTAAAAACGAGAACCAAAAAACCAAATTTAAAACCAAAATAAAAAACCAAATTGCCCAGACAAGATAAATCAAACAAAATAAATCATAGTCTTTGTTTTCTTATGTACCTATAAGTTAGAAAACGCGAGTTAGCTTTCTGGGCTGAACATAGATTTTTTCGGCCGTCGGGCGTGCGGTAGGAGAACGGTGGTCGAAAAATGAGAGATTCACGGTAAAAAAAAAAGAGGCTGATGGCGGGCGGCGATTTTTAGACAGTCTCCGAATTTATTAAGTGTATATATTCAGAAAACAGGATATATGTTAGAGGGGGGGGAGAAGAAGATGGTACTAAAGGTCAGATACACAAACCACCGTTGGAGAAGTCGAATCGCGAGAAGAAGAGAATGAAACGGATGAAGCAAACCGGAGAAAAAGAAAAGGAAAAAAAGAGAAACACTGGTAAGGTACCATGTACGTATGGGCCAATCTGTCGCTCACACACAACAGCCCACTAACCGGCCACCGAAGGGAAACTGCCCATCCTAACAACACTCCCTCTTTTAGTTTAGTATAGATTGTAATTGTGAGGGATTCAACCTCATACCTCTTGCATGAAAAAAAGTCACTCTACTATTTAAGCTACATACATAATCTTTCTTGATAAATTTTAAAATTTCTATGATAAAATTAATAATAAAATTTGATAAAATATTTTGTTATTTCAGATAAAAGATAGATGTTAGACCATATTTATTTCCGGCACTTTCATGACCGTGTCATCCGTGATAGGACAAAATAAATAAATATATGAGAATGAAATTAAATTTGATAATCGTCCGGTTTTCGACAAACCATGGCATGAACATTGCTCCCCTAAGATTTTTTTATCTCATTCAATCAATTATATGACACATGACATCATACCATTGACTTAAATAGATTATAGATAATGCGCATTTCGATTTATCCACTTTTAAAAAAAAAATCAAAATTTATAAAATAAAAATTTCTATAAACAGAGACTAATATCGATATATTTTTACATCATAATTTCAAACACTCTCTTTTCTTCTTAACTTCAAGCAATAAATTTCCTAGTTTTTATCATTTTCACCGGATTCAAATCATCCCAATTATTTTCACTACTCCCAAAACCATTCAAATTCTCAAATTATAAAAAAATTTGAATCTTTTTTTTAACCGCCATTTCAATTTTTCTCAAAGATATTTAATTCTCAATTAAAAAATTCGCACCTATAATTAATATGTAATTTGCATCTTTTTCTTCGCTGTAATTTACTATGTATTCGTGAGTTCCGATTTATTTATTTCTTTTTGTATTTCAATTCTTGTAATTTAAATTTTATTTTTGGATGTTGTAACTTATTTTTAAGTATATGATAACTTTTTTATTATAATTATGATTTTTTTAAAATTAAATAACTATATATATTTCTTAAATATTTTAAATATAATAAAATTTAATTATAGATATAATTATTAGATTATAAAAGAAATAATTTATTAAAGATTGATGGTGGTTGTGGGTGGTTATGGATAAAGTATGAAAGAAAAAAGAGATTATGTTTTGGGGTAAAATATGTATGTGGATGTGAAATCTAAATAAATGGTCTATTAATTGATGTAGGTTGTGACCTGGTTACATGAATACTGCACGACACTAAGACAAGTCTTGAGATATATTTTCAACCAAAAATTGGGTAAGATATGAGAGATTATAATTTTTAAATTATTTTATGTTATCCATGTAAATATAAATATTTCACAATTCTTTTTTTTTTTTTTTTTTTTTCCTAAAATACATGTATGTGTGCCCCTATGCAATTTTTTTTTAAACACCTAAACAAATATGAAGTTAATGCAAGAGAAACACCACAACAAAAACATGTGAAAGCATTTAACGACGATATTGTTGTGACTGTAAAGAACAAAAAAAAATCAATATTGTTTTACTGCATGTGACCTACATTTAATTTGAGTTAATTTAATATAAGATGCTTTTACTTCAAGGCTAAAAAATTATTTTGCAAATTTGATCATGCGCCAGATCCTATTCGTGGGCTAACATTAATCGATTAAACGTGTTCGATCTTCAGACTAAAATTATTAAAATTATTTTAATTGGAACACGCCACATAACGTGATCGAAGTCGATTCCACGCAGAACCACGATAAAGACATCAAGTGATTCGACATCGCATTATTTAAAAATCGAAGATCCATGCATTTTAGGTTATGATGGGCATGGATAAACACGGCGTTATTAAATTTAACTGTTCTCCCGTAAAGAAAAAGTTATCTAATCTTCCGGATTACATATTTTTAAAGAATGTGGTAGAATAATGGGAGTGCAATTTGTGAATGCCAAATGTAATCTAGATTCGAATTAAAATTAAAATAAAACCTCCTTTTCCCAAAAAAATAATAATAATAAAATAAAACCTTTCAAAAGAGAAAAGAAATGAAAAAATGATTCCAACCCAGGCTCCAGCAACTATACGCGACAATTTTATTTAAATTTTTCTAGATTGACCATTTTATTTAAATTAATTAAATAATAATTGATCAGACAAAATAAAACATGTTACACGTACACATACCGGCATGTGTAACATATATAGACACGCATATAAAAGCGTAGGTGGGGGGAGGAGATATTAGTAGCTGATAAAGGTTGACAGAGAGACTGGAGGGAGGACGAGAAAAAATAATCTGATTTTTTTTTTTAATATAGAAAAGATCCGTCAATCTTCAAATTGTTTTCTTCTTCCTTCCTTTCTCGTATTTATCAGTTGTTTTGAAGCTAATAATTAGAGGAAATTGTTGTGATAATCGTATAGTTGTTGTGAGTAATTTGGTCCAACGATTTCTTGATTTTGTCTATGGAGTTTCTGATGGGAAAATGTCTCTGTTTGCTCGTTTGTATATTGACGGCGTCTGTGTCTTTTTCGCCTACTTGCAAACGTGATTCCAGAACCTTTTTCACGATCTGAATTCTCAGTGCCCGTTATCGATCCTCTGCACCTCTTCCCCAATTCAGGTGGAAGATCTGTGATTTTTTTTTTTTTGTTTTGAGAAATTTTAGTTTCTGTTAATAATAGTATGCGGTAGGTCGATTATCGGGGGGTTTTGAGAATTGAGGTTGTAGTTTGTTTTAAATCGTTTTTGGAGCTCATATAATGATTATTACTCAAACTGAATATTGAGCACAAAATGGTAGAGCTACTGGGACTGGAGTTATATAATTCTACTTAATTTATCGGAATGAATTCCTTTTTTTGTGAAGAGGTTTTGGTAAATTATTTTGATTCCTAATTAGTTATATTAAAGTAAAGTGATAAGAACATTAGTTATGGCTATAATGTAATTATGATTACGTTGTGTTATAGGAGGATTTGATACTTTTCCATGGTAGTAGAATGTTTCAAGGTGTTGGCCGATTGCAAACAGACTTGGCCTTGCCCTTATATGATTATTATTGATTGTGAAAGTAGAAAAGGGAAATTTATGTGGGCCGTTATGACTTGTGATGCTTTTCTGTGCGTTTACATTCTTTTTGAATGATTCTCTAAAACCCTGACATGAAGTTGCCAAACTGATGTTCTCCTGGTCAGAGTGCATCGATAGAGCCTATAAGAGAATATATCTAGTAGCCTTTACATTTTTTTATAATCTTTGCATATTTATGTGTTATGTATCTGTATCTCTAGTGCTTCTGATGTCAACTTATCCTTTTTGGTGCTTCCCATGTAAACCCATTATCTATTTTTTAAATTGATTCTTAGTGCATTGGTCCGATTGTGTTTTGTGATTGACTTTTGTATATACTCCTTGTGTAATGATCAGTCATTCTTTGACAGTGGTATATAATAAATTGGAAGATCTTTTTCATTAAGTAACAAATTTCTTAGGCAACTGAACAAAAAAACAGATGAGCAGCCTTCCGTTATGGTTGCATTAATGATGCCTGATGGTAAAATGATTGGGAAGGAGGGAGATATTGACAGCTTTACTATGTGATAGTGAATGAAGATTCATTTATGTGTCTCAACTGTGATAGTGCCCAAGTATAATGATGGTACTGGATGGTAGGCATAGTTGTTAAAGGTGCAAGGCGATCTAGGCTATAGGTTATGAGTTTTTGTGTATGCATTTTCAGAGTCGCCTTTTGTGCCTGAGAGGGGCGACCAAACCTCTCTCACACAACGATTTTACTGCCTTTTAAAATGCTTTTAGGTTTTTTTTTTAGGATAAAAGCGATTTATTAAATGTTTTTCTCAAGACCTGCACGCTTTTTTTAAAGATAATGCCTTAAGGCTGGAAATAAACTAGGTTTAACCAACAAGAAATAAACTGAGGTTTTAGAAATAACAAGAAATAAATGCTGAACTGCTGAAGAAACAGGCTGTATCGACTCTACCTTTTTCGCCGCCACGCCTCCATCCTGCCCGGCCTTTGCTGCATTTGATGTTTCTATTTTGTGTGTTAATGAAGTCTAACTTCACAACTCTAGTGTCATGTTTACACTTTACATTATGTTCTAATGTTCATTTGTTGACTTTTTTGGTATTATTATGAGAATTGTGTGGTATTGAACCTTATTTTGTAGGATGTATCAAATACTCCTCTGCTCCAATTTAATTGTTGCTTTAGAGAAAAAATTGTTCCAAAATATCTGTCGCTTTTTCCAAGAGGTATTAAATGTTCTTTTTCCAACTCTGTCCTTTTCTTAAATAATATAGATGTAAATATTTCTAGGTAAATAAATGATCATAAATGATTTATTGATAACCTGTAAAAGGTTATATATTAGTCCGTTTATACAAATATTATTACGTATTAAATGACTTTCTTAATTTTTTTTGTTAAACAACCAAAAGTGGCAGTTAAATTGGTATGGAAAGAGTATGTTATATTAATATATACATGATGTTTGGTGAAAAGGACAAGAGGTGCATCGGGCGCTTGGACCTCTCTTGCGCTTTTATGCCTTAAAAAACTATGATGGCAGGATAAATTTGCATGAGTATACCTTTCTGTTTTAGTGTTTGGGTTAATTTCCTTTGTAGCTGTCCTTATGCATTATGATATGCAGGTTTCTTCAAGATGTTTTTTGCTTTATCTGCATTCTGCAATAACTAATTATTTCCTTTCTAGCTGTGTATGCATTCTCTTATGCAGATTTCTTAAGTATCGTATAATTTGGTAATAATCAACCTCCTAATTGATGCATTGATTTGTGATTGAAGCTTGATGGAGAATCATTTGAAAGTGTCATGAGCTCCATGCAGAATAATGAATATGCTGCTGTTCTTTTTTTATGCTTCCTGGTGTCCTTTTCTCAAGCATCTTTCTTTCAAATTTTTACTCAGTTCCATGTATCCGCAGATCAAACATATAATGATTGAACAAACTTCAGTCTTGCCAAGGTAAGTGGTTTTTTGCCTGATCTCTTTTCCTATATTGTCATGCCTTCATGTTTGATGACTCTTTTAAGATATTAAAGAATTCAGATTGTTTAGTAATACCATGAATCACAGATCTGTGTTGTTTGTTTTGTTGCACTTCTTCTCTCATTTGGTATGTTCTGTTATGTGCTAGTTTACCTAGAGAAGCCTACTGAGATCCATGCACACTTTTGGGTGGTTTAAAACACATGTATTCTCTTTTTGACTACTTATGCTCGACTTTTAACAGCTTCTGTTGTTTGCAGTGTCTTCTCAAGATATGGAATTCACAGTATACCCTCGCTACTGATAACTTAATCAGACAACAATGAAATACCATGGTGAAAAAGATCTCCGTTCTCTAGTAAATTTCTATGTAAAAGAACGCATACAGGTAGTGCCTACTTTGAAATAGCTTATGTTCTAAGATGATAATTATCCAACATCATGGTATATTCTATATTTATGCTTTTTCTCCTTCTGAGTAAATTTCTTAATCCCACTAGAAACTATTTAGTTATTTGTCTTGTATTGAACATGGTGACTGCTTAACTTGATCCATTTTAGTTTCAACTTGTTGTTCATCTTTATTTTTGGCACTGTCTATGAACTTGTTACATTTTGATGCCACTTTCAGCTTGTGATTAAATTTGTCCTGCGTGTAGTTTTTCCTTTTTCCTTTTAATTACTTAATGGCCTTGCTGTAATTCTTGTTTGGATGTTCAAAATTACTATTCTGCACTCTCATGCTGTAATTTTAAATTGGCTTAGGATGGATCCTGTAGTGGACATGGTTGAAGATACATCGCGGCAATTCAGAGAGTAACCAGAAAGTGCTTCTAGCTTTGGAACAGAGCGACGTTGAAGGAAATATTCTTGAGCGAACTCTATCTGGTACTTTTCGGTGGTATTTTTTCTTATCAAGGGCTTTCCTGTATTTCTTCCCAGAGATTGCATCCCATATAAGAGTTTTTGGGTAGCTTATATTCCACATCTGAATATGGAAATCTTTGGAGAGTCTAGACAGCTCGTAAGTTGTGTGCTACAATTGGTTGATGTGAAGAGAATTTGGAGCAAGATGAAGCTGTGCAAAACTAGAAACTTCCAGAAAGGGGCCAGAAATGCTCGGGTTTGGGCATCATCTCTGGCCTCCGTCTCCTTGGGTGAAGCATCGTCATCAAGAGTATTTCCTTCAAGAGACTTGTGAACTAGTTGTGTACTGTTTGGCCTTGAAGCTCACAACTGCAACTTCTTCGTCTCCGGTTGAAAGAAGCGGGCGCTGGGGTACTTTTCGTCCTTTTCTCTGCTTCATCCGTACACCCTCCTCTGTCTCGAAGCCTGGTAACATATGTGTGTGGACATTGAGAAATCACTTGGATTTTCGACCATAGTGAGGAACCATGTAAATTTCACCATATATATATATATATATATACACACAAAAGTTAATTGGCACATCTTTCAGAATTCGAAATTCTTGAAGCCTTGTTGGTAAATTTGTTATGTATCTGAAAGGATGTACTAGCTCGTCTCAGCTGATGTTTGATGCTCATGTTGAATGTATACTTAATCACTTTTTTTTTTAACCATAAAGAATAAAAAAAAACTTGATCCGTTTGAGGCATCGAGAGTCAATTCAACACTACTATATTGTAGAGCCAAAATAAAAAATTTGCACTAAAAATAGAATATTCTATAAGTTTCTTCATTAATAAATTGTTTTGTTGTTATGCTATAGTTATCTATAATTATAACACTTTTGTAATCTTACTTTAACACAAATTAATAAAATATTACTCCCATAAAATCCCAAATTCTATAGTATTTTTCGAATTTCATAAAGATTTAGTGAAATAATGATAAAATGATAAAGTGGTGGGATAGAAAGAAGTTGTTTATTTATATTTTATATGATAAAGTGATAAAGTGATGGTAATTTAGGGTAGAAAGAAGTTGTTTATTAATATTTTGTATGATAAAAGTGTAAGAATTTTACCATTAAGTTTTGAGATAAAAATAATTAAGACTTTTACCATTAAATTTGGGACGAATGTAGTAATTTTATATAATATGTCAATTTTGATCAAATTTAGAAAATACATAAAATTGATAAATATTCATAAATTTAAAAAATTTTCTATTAATAGTAATTAATAATTTCATGTAATTATTCTCAATTATTGTAATGTTTGTATGATTCTAGTATGTAATTTTATGTTGTTTTTTTTAATTTATGCTTAGTATTTTAATTTTACAACACATTAATTTTAAATTAATTTGTATTTTTAAAGTTAACTATAATATTAATTTATTTTTTTTTATTAATTGAGATAGAATTTTCAAATATTAAATTCTATATAATGCCACATAAATTGTGCTAAAAAATAATGAGATAATTCTAATTTACATTCACATAAGAAATACATAAATTAAATTAAAGAACAAAAACAAACAAAAAAAATAACGCAAGGAATTTGGGGCACTACTAATACCTACACCTATCAAAACAGGCTGGGACGAAGCCTGACCACAACCCACCTCAATCCACCTTTTGGGTTTTTGCGAGCCTAACCAACAGTGGACTTGGTCTCTAAACTAGTCAACCCAATGCAACCCCGTAGCAGGTAACGGGATAACCTGCACGTTTTTTTTTTTGTAATTTTTTTTTTACGTGTACTTGTAATAAATTTTAAACAGGCAAACAATGCCCACAAAAATAGTTTTAATAAATAAAAATACATATCAAAGTTAATCAACATAAAATATAATCTCAAAATAGCAATTAAAGTTCATAAGTATAAGTTTAAATATACAACACTTTCTTAACTAACAAAGTTGACTCAATCTTAGACAATCCTCATCTACACGTAAAAAGAGTAAAGACAATAGTTTAAATATGAAAAAATAACTAAAAAATCATGACTTAAAGTGTAAGAAATATAAATTATCGGTGGATCCAAAATCCTAATGAGTGCAAACTAAAGATTGGAATCTCTCAAGAACCATAGAACTTCTATACTTAGTGAGCACACAACCAATTATTCTAAGATTTCTTTTTGATGAAGTTTCTGTCGTGCGTGGCCTAACTTGAATAAGCTTAAATTTTTTTTATTTATTTTTTAAAATTTTGTGCTTAGTAAATAATAATATAAAAAAAAAATTATACCCTTAGTCCACCTAACCCGACCTGCAGCCCGTTTTGGGCCACTCCTAACCGGCTTGTAAATACTCAACTCGACTTTCTTAAAAAAATAGGTGGGCTAAGGTCAGCTCTCTACGGGCTCGATCCATTTTGATAGGTCTAATAATACCACTTTCAAAAGTGAGAAACTCTATAGTGGTGCAAGGTTATAGTACATTGCTGGAGAAGATAAACAACATTTAATGCTATTGTGATTATGTGAAGCATTGCTGGAGATGATCTCATAAAGAAAATTATATCTTCTGTTCTATAATCATTTTCATTGATGAATTTGAATCGATTGATGTCGGAATAAGTTTGGATAATTTGCCAAGAATGATTGATTCTGAATCTCTTCATCATTAGCAGAGCAAATTAAATTTGTGTATTGAGGAAATATATATATATATATATATATAAGAGTTTGGTCATGGTTAATTCATGTGTACTCCGAACGGAACAATACTAGGAGCAGAGACGGATCCAGGATTTCGTTCCAAGGGGGCAAAAATTTTCATTCAGTAAAGGTGACAATTTTAAAATCCCAATCTGTCATTGTAAATAACAAAAATTTTACAAATTTTAAAAGTATAAATATAAATTTTCTATATATATAATACTAAAAATTTCATCCAAAGCTGACCCCAAGCCTCCCCCAGATCCTTTTTTTTTTTGGAGGAAACACCACCGGCTCAAAAAAGACAATCAAGAGTCGGTCGAGATCCAGATCTTAATATCTTCCCCAACCCAATCTTGAGGGTGGGTAGAATGAGAGCCAATTTTCGCAGGACAAGGCTATTGTGTTAAGTTGGCCCGAGTGATTAAAAAGGCAAATAACCTCACCAACTCAAATTTTTCATCATTAAAGGCAAAGATCCACCAAGATAGGGAGGGAGGAAGTTGGAATCTCGCCGACTTCGTTGGAACTGGAAATCAGACGCGTGGGGGTTGGAAGATCGATGATTTATCGCCTCACAATAGTTAACAAGGTGAGCTCTAGTCCATCCAGGATTGATAATTTTAGCGGCATCCCTGGACTTGTTCTTTTGAGTTTTTTCATGGAGAATGTTGCACCGCTCTTTCCAAATCCCCCACGACATGAGACAGAATTCTTCCAAATCCCCACCAATCGAGGCCTCCGCAATGCCTACAAAGAAGATCGGGAATGGGGACAAACACGACATTCTTAAGAAAAAGGCCACCAACATTATTCTTCCACGCTTTGTTTGGAAACCTCGACAAAAGAAAAAGAGCATGTTTAGTATCCGCCCAATGAAAACCACAAAGAGCGATCTCGAGTCGCCAGAATGTGATGGGCATAAAGATTAGCCTTTCAAGGGATGATGTCATGAGAAATTTTTCAAACAAAGATTTTGACTTTCGGAGGAATGTTCAGTTTCCAAATTTTCTTCCACCACCGGGAGAAATGGTTTGAAGAGGGTCCACTTGAAAGACTATCTTCAGAAGGACCCATCCGACATCCGAATTTATACCCAGATTTAACAGAATAGAGCCCCTTTTTTTCAAACTTCCGAACACCGAATCAATCGAAGAACTCCAGAGATTGGGACCCTCTTAATGGCTTCGACCTCGAAAAGGAAGAAACAACTTCTTGAAGCTTTTGGGCATCCCACTACTTTGAGGCGAATGAATTTGTCAACTTGGTTGTTGCTATCATAGGAAACACTGGAAGAACACGCCCACCCGGCAGACCGGAATCAAAAGCGTCCTTAAGAGCTCTAATATTTTCCCGAACCACTTTTCCACAGAGTCCAACGTTAAGAACGTCTTTGCACCAACATAGGGATTCCATGTATACCAGGGGTTAGAGCCGATAAACTTCCCTCGACGGTGTGTTTGAAATAACGGCCGCCAAAGATTTTTGCCACAAGAGAGTCCGGATTGAAATGAATCTCCAAATTTGTTTGGCTAGAGGGCTTTATTGAAATTAACTAGATCTTGAAGCCCATGCCCCCATCGTTTTTGGGCTTAGTAAGAGATTTCAATCTTTCCAATGAACTTTTTCGTTCATTAGGTCTAGACCCCACCGTATCTTAAAGACACATGCTCTCGATTTCCACAAATAGAAGTAGGAATTCTAAAGCAAGACATTAGATAAGCGGGAACGCTTGAATAATAGCTTTGACGAGAACCTCTTCTCCGCCTGGGTCCGAAAAGAATTTATTTTTCCAATCGCCTAATTTCTTAGCCACTTATCGCCAGATGTACCTAAAACAAGTCTTGCTTTTAATGGTAAAGGTGGGGAGACCAAGATAGATTTCGTGACCTCGACAAATTCCGAGGTTAAGGATATCTTTAGATGTTTGAATGCGAGAACGAGGAGTCTTATCACTTTGAAAGGTAATGGCGGACTGTCATAGTTGATAAGGCGTAGGAAGCTTTTTTCATAAGAATGGAGGCATCTTTTGACGTTCTCACAAATCTCCTTAGTGTTCTTGAAAAAAGATGAGGCTATCATCGGCGAAGAAGAGGTGAGAAATAAATGGACCCGCCTCTTTGCAACTTGAACACCAACAATTTTCCTCTCATTGGAATACGAGGTCGAGGATAGAGGAGAGCCCCGAGAGCAAATGACAAAGAGGAAAGGAGAGGATCCCTCGACGAAGGCCTCTCGAGGGCTTGATGTGGTCCCACAATGCTACCATTGACTTTGAAGGATTAAGAGCGGAGGAAACACATCGCATGATAAGATTAATCCAATGGGGTCAAAGCCCATCTTGCTCATAATTGCTCTAAGATAGCTCCACTCAACACGATCATAAGCTTTGCTCATATCGAGCTTGAGGGCCGCATAACCAGTTTTGTTCTTGGAGTGTCGAAGCCAATGCATACATTCAAAACCAATGAGCACATTATCGTTGATGAGGCGACCGGAATAAAGCACTCTCGATTAGGGGTAATGACTTTTCCAAGATCCTCCGAAGTTGTTAGTGATAGCGAGCAACAACAATTTTATAGCAAACATTACAAAGGTCGATTTGCCTATAATCACTTACCATAATCGGGTCCTTGCTTTTTGGAATTAGGGATATGATAGGTAGAGTTTGACAGCCAAGTCGTCCCTATTGTTGAGAAAATTCAGAAATGACTTTTTGTGACTTCATCAATAGCAATATCCTGCATTTTGGTAGAAGAGGGGTCAAAACCATCGGGGCTGGGGAGCTTTTGAGGACTCATATCAAAAGAGCTTTTTCTCACTTCATCTTTGGTGAAGCGGTCTGCAGACAAATCTTGATTCATCTCAACGGAGACATTAAGAGAAACATGATTGATGATTTCATCAATATTCTCATGAGAGGGGATTACCGAGGTGAACAAATTAGAGAAATAATCGGTGATAATACACTCCATTTGATCGCCCCCAGATCCATCCCCCGACTAGGGGTTGCAGATTCACGATAAAGGGCTCAATTGTATTAGTTCGTACAAATTAAGAGTATTTTAAGTAGTTTCGATCTTTTTAATTCTTGTAAAAAATTGGAGTACCTCTTGCACTTACTCCTAGATAATTAATTCATTTTTTTTCTTGATAAAAAAAAAATATGTGTGCAAAAATTAGGCCAAAATTAACATAATTTTTCATTGCAATCGTTTACGAAATTGAGGAAAAAAAATTATGAAAGAAGAAAATGCACAATTTATATTGAGGTGCTAATTATAATAATTTCAAAAATTTAGTATGCATTTAACCATCCAAAAAAAAAAAAAACTATTACCAATAAAAAAAAAGTATAAGAAAGCATTTTGGAACGAATTAATTGATAGGGTTTGTCTGTAAGCCCGCCGTACAAAACCCTAGCATCGCCTCCAGAATTCTCAAGAAACCCCCATTCTTCTTCAACACTCAGCCATCATGGTATGCCCTACTTCTAAGTTTTTCATCGCAATTTTATGTTTAGATTTTATAGTATCTTTTTCTTTTTTATCTATTTTATGAAATTCCCCAGTTACATTTAAATGTATGTATAGACTGCAGAAGTTGTGAACCCAAAAAAGCATACCCATTGGCAGATGCCCAGCTCACCATTACAATTCTTGATTTTGTTCAACAAGCTGCCAATTACAAACAGCTCAAAAGGGTGCTAATGAAGGTCGTCTAATTTTTTTTTCTTTTTCTTTCTTTTGGTGTTTATTTTGGGGGTTAATAACAAATTGCAATTTGGACTATTTTTTGAAACAAAATGCAACATATACTATTTTTAAAAAAAAGATGCAATTGACAAATTCCAACCCCAATCACTTTTTTTTTTTTTTTTATTGAATTTCATGTTTGCTAAAATACTTTTTTGGCATTGTGGTATATACAATATATCATTTGTTGGCTATATCTAGCGAAAAGTTTCAGAAAAAAAAGTGAGTCGGGTTGGAATCAGTCACTTTTTTATTAGTACATGTTGCATTTTGTTTCAAAAAAAAATAATATATGTTGCAATTTGTAAAAATGACAATAGTACAATTGTAATTAACCCTTGTTTGGGGTTTTTTTTTTATTTCATTTGTGCTCATAACTGTGTTAATTTAATTTTTTTTGGCAATTAATTGCAGCAACTAAAAACGTTGAACAGAGGGATTTCTGAATTTGTTGTGATGGCAGCTGATACAGAGCCTCTTGAAATCCTTCTTCACCTGCCACTTCTTGCTGAAGATAAGGTAGTTTTTTTTTGTTTTCGGGCTTAATTCGTTGTGTTGCTTTTCGAGTAGCTGCTTAGAAATTGATTGGAATGTTGGGTTGCAGATTATGGTTTATGTGATGGGATAAGTTTTGAGTTCAATGTTGTGATTATAGTATTTAGTTTCTTTCGATGAATAACGTCGTTCTGTTTGTTTGGTTGGTTGTTTCGTTCTTCGTGTGTTCAGTTATGAGTCTTTCAATTATGTGGTATTACTAGAATGTCGAGTAATTAGCTTTAGGTTGTTTGGGTAAGAAGGCAACAGTAGCTGGAATTCAAAGGCATGGAACTCGGAGAAAATTTAGTAGAATCATATGATCGCCTAAATCTTGAGTGTGCAACAACCTTATCATCAAAGGAATTTGAAGTATGACATTCTGTGTCACGAAACTAGGGGTGTCTAAAATGTTGTAGAATATTTTGTTAATCTTTTTCTCCTTGTTGTAATGCTTGTTCCAGTTCTTTTTGTCCAATTATTTCGTTTTCGTCACGGAGATTTCCTTGTCAGAGCCCTCTGTCATTCCTCAACTACACAGAGTGCTTGCTTCGTTGCATGAAAGTGTTGCCATAGTGTTATTATATTCTGAGCTTATTTTGATAATAACTAGTTAAAAAGATGTATTCTTGATTTGTCATTTCACAACTGTTTTACACGAGCTTTCTAAGAGAAATGTGATAGAGATTTTAGATGGTTTTGTTGAGACACTTATCTTCATCTGGCTTTTGCACGTTATTTCAGAATGTGCCTTACGTCTTTGTTCCATCGAAGCAAGCTCTTGGGCGAGCATGTGGAGTAACTAGGCCAGTCATTTCTTGCTCCGTGACAAGCAATGAGGGTAGCCAGTTGAAATCTCAAATACAGCAATTAAAGGTACTTTACTAATACCTCACAATTTTCCGTACAAGACCTTTACATTTGCTTACATTTTCCTTGTGTATTGCAGGATGCAATCGAGAAGCTCCTGATATGATTTTAGAGAAGCAGCCTCTTCCAGCATGATTGGCCTTTGGATCATCCTCAGGCTTTGACTGAGCAAGGTTCTTAGGATCACCGCAGTCGCTTTTTATTTTTTAACCTTTTTTCTTCCCCCTTTTCTGTTTTGATGTTTTAAATTTGGTCACTTTGGAATATCTTGGCTGTTTTTCATGTCTGTCATTGAGATTATTAAGTGGAGTTTTTGTTTCATGCTTTATCTAAACTGGGATTTCTCTAAGCGCCATGTTGAAAGGCATTGATTGCTTCATCTTTCGTGCTTACATTAACATTTGATTTCTACATTTAGTTGAGTTAGATGATACCATTCTATTCTAGGTTTATTTTTCTCTCTTTTGTACTTCTCCCATTTTTCTATTTTCTTCTCAAGTAAAAAACAAAAACGAAGAAGTGATGTAGGTTTATTTTTCTCTCTTTTGAACTTCTCCCATTCTTTTCTATTTTCTTCTCAAGTAAAAAACAAAACGAAGAAGTGATGTGGGGTGAATGATATTTGTGCCAAAAATGGTGTTACATTTTATGTTTCATAGTTTGGATAAGGATAAATGACATGTAGAACATTAAAAGTTATGCAATGAACAACCATAATTCTAAGTCCATGTGTAAGGGTATGATCATTTCGCGACTATTCAAACCAGAATTTAGATTTTACAATTTCAAAACTCCATTTGTTTTTAGACATAAACTAAGGATTTTGAAATCCTAAAAATCCAATTCTAGTTTATCACTTACTACTATTTCTCTTTTTATTATCACTTACCACTATCTATCTTTTTATTTTCTCAATCCCTTCATAACAATATAATAATACAATATCAATTTATTTTTTCACCATTGTACTCTATAAAATTCCAAAGCAATCATAAATGATAACATCCCTTATCTACTCGGTATTTTAATATTTAAATTTTAATTATTCATTTTTTAAAGAATAATCTTGACTTTTTAAATAATTTATGAGTTTAACTTACATTTTAATTATAAATTGTTTAATTTTTTATAGACAAAAACTTGTGTGAACTATAGTTCACCGTGAACTCGGTTTTTAAAGTATCACTGTTATGTATAAAAACTATCACTGTTATGCATAAAAATTTTCCTACATTTAAAATGTGTTACATTTTTTTTAGCAGTTGATAGTTTTAATGCATAACAATGATAATTAGCACATACTTGATGATAGAGTTCATGTATAGACTGATTAATGGGTTGTTAGTCTTTTTTTATTTGACATATTCATCTATTGTAGATTATGATTAATATTAACATCTATCAACATGTATAATGCGAGATTGAAAATAATATTTATATTATTAGTTTTAGATTAAACACTTCAAACATTTAATTAGTTTGATTAATTCAGTTATATATGCAATTTTTTTTTCTAATATTGTATGTGCATATTTCCACTCATTTGTTATTCTAAATTATCAATTATATAGTATGTATTTAATATAATGTATTTGTGCAAAGACGAATGATGATGAAGAGAGACATAAATTGTGAGAAAATTTAAGGATCATAATTTGGCAAATCAAAATTTTAAAGTAACATAAATTATATTATACCAAAATAAAAGAAAATTGATAAAAAAAAAAAATAAAATTATGAAATGTATAATTTTTTATAAAAAAGAACATTTGATCCATGTTGATATATTGTGATACCTTTCACTAAATCTGCCGAATGAAATATAATCTATGACAAACACTTTTCTTGTTGCTCTTATAGTTAGCCAATGAATTAATAAACTCCTGACTCTGAAATTTCAATCAACGAATCCTCTATAAAGATCTAAGTAATGTTTTTTATTGAATACTCCCCCCGTCCATGAAAAATGTGTTCAAAGTGTTTTAACATTTTGTACGGAAACATAGATTAAGTCCATTTATGAATAACATAATTGATTGTGAGTAAGCATAATGATAACTTGAGTAATTAAGTGATTATTGGACGATTAAGATAAAAGAAATTGTGTTCATAAACGTACTTAATCTACCTTTCCGTAAAACATGTTTCAACCCTCTAAACACACTTTTGGTGGACAGATGGAGTACATCATAAACAAATACATTTGTAAAATTATTTCTTAACACTTAGAGTCTGTTTGTTATGTGGGAAAATAAAGGAAAACTGGGGAAAACAAATCATATCCTACCTTTATAAGTGTTTGGTATACTTGATGATTTTTCCTTTTGGCCCGAAAGCCCACATTTTCTTTTCCCATTTTTACATGATTATACATCCCACCTCCTAGATGGTATTTATAATACCAAACATTATCACTCCTAAGTGGTATTTATAATATCAATCTTGATTTAATCCATCATAACAAACACTTAAAAAAATCAAATATATCACATGAGTAAATAAAAAGTATCACATGATTTTATATCTTTTCATATCACATACCACATTACAAACGGACTCTTAATATAATGAAAATATAAACAATCACATTCCTCAGTTGAAAAACAAGATAGAAATTCGTAAGGTCCAAATTATTCCTCCGTTTTTCCGTCTCACCGTAAGGTCGTCTCACGCAAGTGTGCCTCAAAAAATAAATAGAAAAAAAATATTTGCTATATTATTGTATCTGCTTGAGAATGAAAATATATAACATAAAATATGTGATACACCACGCAAGGAGTTCCATCAATTATTCAATTATCTTTCGAACTCCGATCCCATTTACACTATCATGAGATGCGAACCAAAATTTATATTTTTTGTGAATTTTTTTTTACATTAGTACATGATTAATCTTATTTTAGTTTAAATATTTTAAATATTTATTAATTTGATTCATTCAATTTACTTATAATCATATTTTTATTGTTAAAACTATAAATAATACTTCTTTCTTTTGTCCCTCATTTATTTGAACATTTATTAAAAAGGTCCGTCCTAAATTTAATTGAACATTTTTATAAATGACAATAAAACAATTTTTTTCCTTTTTATCCATACCCCTCAAAAATTTCAATCAAAAATCTTAATATTACACAATGTTCTCATACCAAAGTCAACTTTATCTTCTTTAATTTATATAAATATCATTATTTTACCATTTAACCCCAATCAAAAACTAACTTTACTCCCTTTAATATCAATAAATGATTTCTTTCTTAAAATTCGTGCAAACATTAAATATTCAGATAAAAGAGGAACGGATGGAATATGTATTATTAAATGTAATATATTTTTAACATGCGTAATACACAAGGTTATAACCTTGTTTTAACTATTTATCAGAATTTTGAAATTTTAGGACTTCAAAATTCGAAAATTTAGTTATAACCTAGTTTTAACTATTTCTTATAATCTCAAAATGAATACCTTTAAAGACCCAATTTTAAACATAAGTGGAGTATAAAAAGTGGAACATATGAATCGAATTTTAAACATAAGTACGAATACTTCGAATGAAGCTATTTTGTTTAATTGCAGCAAGACTCATCCATGACAGGTGATCGTGATGCAGAGTCATTTTATGATTCAATTGTGCGTTCAACTCATTTATTTCAAGAATTTTATGTATATTAACAAAAATACATACACATATATGCATGTACTTCTCTGTCCCAATCAAAACTTTATATTTGTCATTTTGGTTGTCCTGAGTCAAAATTTATATTTCTTTTTTTGGCAAGTTGTGGCCACATAAATTACAATTATCCATACTTGCTCAAAATTATAACAATTATTTTTATTCAATTAATATTAAAATACACACGTTTTTCTCTTTCTCTCCCCACCTTTTGACTTTTCTTATCCCTTCAACTAATAATATTGTCACTCAATTAATATTAAATACACACGCGTCCCACCAATCAACAATAAATTTAATATTATATTTCTCAAAACTTATGTCATTTTCCAAATGTTAAACTCAGGTTGGGACATAGACAAGGATGGACATACAGTGCCCCCGACCCCACTTGAACTTTTTATATATATATTTATAATTGAGACACACTTATGTCACATAGTTTCACAGTGAGACGGAGCATAAATTGTGTATTAACGATTTAATATTTTAAAAAAATGGGTGTTATTTGTGTTAGGTTATACCATATCTTAAGTATGAAATAACTCATACTAGTTTTTGTATTTGTTATTTATTTTTAACTTGATGAAGTTAGACTTTTTGACTAATTTCAGAGTATGTCTTCTTTTTTCATATAAATTTTATTATTATCCTTTAGGTGAGGAAGGAGCAATGAAATAGAGAAAGAAATATGTGTAATTCACATTTTAAATATATATAAATGTATTTTATTCCGTTAATATAAAAATATTTAGTCCAATATTTCTAAAAATATATATAAAATTCGAAAGTGCATTTATTTACACTGTGTTATAAATTGGGCACCCTCAGTGAAATTCCTGAGTCCGTCCATGGACATAGACAGTATAATATACACACATAAATTAACACCAACTATAAGTCACCTGCTACGTCTTGATCTGGACTCCATTAGAAGTACCAGAAAGGTTTGCTCTATTAACCACAACATTTGAGACCTCAACTTTTGAATTTTCAGATCCTAAGCTTCCAATACTGGATTTATAAATAAAATAAAAATCAATTTTAAAACAAAATTAATTATCACTTTATTGATGTTGTGATCTATGTTGTGACACGTGTTGGAGCAACATTATGAGGAATGTCTAAATTTATCCTTTCCTCTAACACTAACTCCAAATTATTAGATGTTATTTTTTGTGTTTCTTACATTGCAGGTTGACGACTTGGTGGTTATCTAGTCAAGTGGTTGCAATTTGTAAGAGCGAGAGTTGAGGAGAACATAAGTGGTTACAAAGATCATAGAGTGAAGTGTGTGAAAATTTATAGGCTATCCTAACCGCCTAGTAGATGGAAAATGCAGTTGGATTTCATGGTCTATATATAGACACTGCATGGAACATCAAAACTTAAGAGTGATATACAATTTGTCTTCTCCATTCAAAGATAACATTTGAGACATGACCTATCGAGTACTTAGTGCATCTAGGAGTGTGAGAGTCATTGTTATCCGTTTATGTTGGTCGAATGTATTCCAACATTCCAATCAGGGATTAATTTTTTTGTAGCCAAATAACTTTGGCCCGTATTGATTTTGGTCCCGTAGCTTTCAAAATTTAATATTGCCCCTATAATATTCAGCTGATTTTGAATTTAATCCCAAAACCGGCTGGTGTCGGTTTCCTAACCGGTCACCAGCCCAGGTGGATTTTTTTTTCATTTCTTCTTTATTTTTTAGGGTCCACGTGTGTATTTTCTATTTTTATTTTTTATTTATTTTTATTCACTTATTTAATAGGGTTCCGGGTTGGATCTGTTATTTCGAGTCGGGTTTATGGATTCGGGTCATAATAATTTTTTATTTATTAATTAAAGTTGCTGGGTCGGGTTTTAGTGTTTAAAACCGACCCAAGCTTCATAAAACCTTAAATTTGATATTTGATCCGCCATTTTGACACCTTAATCGAAGGAAGACGCAACGATCAGAGATGGGAAGAATAAGAAAACGAGAACAAAGATAAAAGACACACATCGAAGGAGAAAGAACAGAGGGAGAAGACGAACGCAAGGGGAAGATGCAGCACAGGAGAAAGAAAATGTCATCATCCACATCATTCTCCACCAAATCGTACGATCGATGTTCTTGTGGAAATGACGTTCGTATTCACACCTCTTGGACCAAAGAAAATCCTGGTTAAAGGTTCTATGGTTGCAAACATTGGAAGGTCAGTTTTCATTGTGAATGTGAATCCACTGTTGATATATATGTTTGTTTTCCCAAATATCGTAGTTGTTTTAGCGAGGTGGAGGCGGATTCAATTATTTTGAATGGATGGATCCCCCAATGTCTCCAAGAGCGAAGTCCGTAATTCTAACCCTTCTGAGAAAAAATGTGAATACGAGACCAAGCAAAAAAATGCCGAGAAAAATGACAATTGGATGAAAGTATGCTCTAATTGACTCCTGGTTTTTTTTCTTTGCAATGTGGCTTGTTTAGTTGGTAGTATGATATTAGTTCAGCTGTATTTTGTGATCTGTTTAGTAAGGAAGTTATCCCTTAAGTCGATGAATGTTGGTTGTTTTCGTGTGTAGAATTGGACAAGTTAGTAATGTATCCCTTGATTTTTTCAACTAATGGAATTTTCGACTTTAAATTCAAGCTCATCCCCTGTTTTTAATACCAACAACTAATACTTTCCAGTACAATAATTAATACTTTTTAGTATAGCAACTAATACTTTTTAGTATAGTAACTAATACCTAATAAGTTTGAATAATATGATATCCAAATCTCAATAATAAGTACAATAAGTAATATGACTCATCTACCAGTAATAAGAACAAAATAATCTCAATAATATGTAATCCAATTCACAAAATATAATTTGCAACATTCATTAATCGCAACATCATCCACTACAATCAATTTCCATTCCAAGACAATCGGTTTCACAAAAAAAAAAAAAAGGATGATCAACATCATTCAATACAATCATACTATCATCTAATCCAAAAAGGAGCTTCACCACGAGAAGTTGTTTCAATTGTTGGGATGTTAAATTTACAAAAAAATTAAAAAAATGATGAAATGAATGCAAAAATTAAAAATGAGCTTCATCACATAATAGAAGTAGTTTCTAATTGTTGGAATTTCCATAAAACACAAAACAAAATACTCAAATGTCTTCAACATCATTTCCAATAATCCGTTCCATAACTTCTTTGAAGAAAAAGAGCCGATTTCTTCAAAATCGATATCTCGATCCATCCTTCGTAATCATTTTCTTGTTTTCTTCACTTTTCACAGTTCCATAAAATTGCTCATCCATTGAAGGAGGCTCCCTCGAGGGATGAGCTTGAGTTGGAAACATTCTTGCTTCTCTGAAAAAAAAAAGCAAATATGTCATTAGTAAGTAAAAACAAGTGATTTTTACTTTTATTGGGAAAAATAAATTTAAAAAAAAAAGTTTCTACTTGCCTCAAAACTTTCAGCGATCACCTTTCTTCAAAATTCTTTTTGATCCATAATTGATCTGGTGTAATCTCATCAATTGTTGACTATTAAAATCACACAAACCATCTTCACCTATAATAAAAATGAAATCATTATAACCCCATATGGACATACAATTGAACAAACATTGGACTAAGAAATCATACCTCCGAAGTCAACATTCAAAATGCCCCTCTGATTTTTGAGTCCCTCTCTTGCACATTTTTTATTTAAGATTTGTTCCTCCTCTTCATTTCTGAGGGTGGGTGGATGCCTTGTCCATCCTCCATAACCCTCCACTAACATCCACATCCCGGACAATTTGAAAAATACTTTTTAGTATAACTACTAATACTAGCTTAGTACAACAACTAATATTGTACAATAAATAATACCTTTTAAACCTCCCCTTCATTTTTTGAACTTCCTTCTCCCACCTTAGACTTTCCTTTCTTAGACTTCCTTTTCCTCAAGCTTGCACCCCTTGTAGTGTTGGGATTATACGGGAAAGTATGCTTTTACTTTGTATAATCAGACTAACTGAATTTCGGACTTATTTCTTGAAATAAATTATTTATCAGCGATGCTTTAAATATCATCGAATGTTACATATATTTACTGCATAACTGTTCAATAAATAGTACGTGTTACATTGTAGTTAATTTAGTTATACCAGATCACGAAAGATTAAATTAACAGTTCCTTGTAACTAATAGTACATCGTTCACGACCTAGATGGAAATGAACAATCCATCGTGAAAGGTTGTAGTGTAAGGCCTCATTGGTTTGTCTTGACCAAGAGATTACACTAGTGCATGATCGATGCATTGAAGAGGACCTCACAGGAGGACAAATTCTTCTTAGGCCCGAACTAGGAAAGAATTAGACCTCGGTGGTTAGTTATTTCTTAATCTTCGTCCCTTAAATAGGATTGTGTGTGGTTAGTAATTATTGCTTTGACTTATTGTGGGAAGAGAATCAATGAGATTCAATACCCTATATCTTGGGCAATATTATTGGTCACATGCGATTGCTAAGATTTAATACGGAGAATCGTGTGCAAGTACGCTTGTTTGATTTGCCCCCTTGGGAGGTTCATAAGTTTTATCATACCAAATCTTGCAAGTAGAACTAGTTTCCGGTATGGATAATAATGTTGAACCGTTCCTTTACCAAGGATAAAAGATATTAATTAATGGAAAACTATTTCAGTGGCTTGAATTAATTAATGGGCTAGATAATCTTAAACACGGGAAATAATAACCGGGAGCCATATTGACTGTAATATGGGTTAAGATGGATAGTGCAATATTAATTATGTAGTGGGATTAATTAATATTTATGAGCTTGAATAATATTGTGGCTCAATATTGATAATTTAAGATCCATTGGAAGGTCCAATCTTAATTCTCCTAAAGGCCCCCCAATAACTGAAAAAGGTGTTTAAAAATAAAATAAATTTGTTGCTTATTTTTCCTCATATTTTTCGAAAATTATGGATAAAAGGGGAGAAAGATTTTCTTTGAATTTTGTTATGGAATGAAGATATGTATTCTTGGAATACAAGATTATCTCATTAAATTCAAGAAATCTCCCACTTGGTTATTCATAGTGTGATTTTCGAAAATTTTGAAATATAAAAGGAAAGAAAGATTTTCTTGATTTTCTTGAAAAGATATTATGGAAGATATGTATTTCTTGGAATACAAGTATATCTCATAAATTCAAGAAGATCCAAATCTTGGAATCTTAATCCTATTATTTTCAAAAAATCCATAACAAGATGAGGTGAGATTTTTTTGGAATATTTTAATTATGGAGAAAAGAATATAGGAGATATATTCAAGATTTCTTGGAGATCAAGAAAAATATTTTTCCATATTATTTTATCACTAAAAATCGTCCAACCCCCTCTATAAATAGGGGATGAATGTTTCATTCTCAAGTACAATTCCATGTGCTGAAAAAATTAGTAAATCCACAAAGGTGGTGCAACAAATTTTATTTTCCCTTTTGTTAATTGTTCGCGAGCTTCCTTCCACCGGATTGTCGAGCAAGGACTAGGGAATACTTGGGAAGGACTTTTGGTGTGCTTTTCATAGACGAGACCATTGCTATTTCAAGAGGTAAGTTCACGTAAATTGTAGTAATTCGCACGTCGTAGGATTTACGTGAATCGTTTATATTCATGATTTGTTGTTGAATTATTATTTGAATTAATATAGGATTAATTCATCTTTAGTGATAATAATTAGAATTAAATTTGTATTTAAATATTCACCCCGAATAGATCCGGACAATTAATTCCCCAACATGTAGGTTATTCCTCATCATATTCAATCCGATTTCTATCACTCATGGGTTGTAATTCTTCTGGATGAGCCAATAAGTAATCTTCAAAGTGGTTATCATAGCTGATAACTTATGTCTCATCACCCCACCTTGTTCTTGTGGCCTATTCTCCATAACTTGCTCATTATCACAGACATCCTATACAAAACATTTTAATTAGCTATAGAAAAAATTAATATTTTTAGCACAACAACTAATACTTTTTAGTACAATAACTAATACCTTTAACCATCTCCCATGTTTTCAAGTTCCTTCTCCTCCAGCAGACTTCTCTCTCTTAGAGTTCTTTTTCTTCAGTTGTTGACCTTGTTGATTCATCTGAAAAGTATTGTAACACCCATAAATTTTAAGTTATTTTAAATATTAAAACTTTAATTCTTATCTACAAAATATTTCATGTCTTTTTAAATAAAGATTTGTAGATAAATATAAAAATATATCTTACACTTTTTTCTCTTGAGTCTTTATCCTAAAGTATCTCAAAATTTATTTTTGAAAGATTTAAAGAAAAACCCACGTTCAAATTGAGGGAGCCTTAGATAACTCTTAATCTCATATTTATCTCAACCAATAATCTATTTCTCCTCTTATAATACCGATCGACTGGTTTTCACAAGGAAAATTACATAAATTATTTTTCACTATAAATTGAAGTTTTCTCTCGGGACCAAAAGCAATGGTGTCATCCTCTTCTTGTGAAAAAAAAGAATACTCTTCTATTTTCATTTTATTTAGAAAAATTCGGTTTTGTTTCTTCAAATTTTTATACTACTGATTTTATGCAATATTATTTTAATGAATTGAATTGCTATGCCTAACCTTTTTAAATTTCAAAGGTCTTAAAACTTTGTCTTCTTTTTGATAACTCGGTATCCGGCCAAATGACCGATTAATCCGGGGGACCAGAACACACCGTCCACTAGCGGGGGCCCCACTTCAAGCGAGTTAAGCTCAGTATGGGTGACTCATCTCAAGAGTTGATCGCACCTTAGGGGTTGAACCAAAAAACTTTGTCTTTCGATGATGATTTCAAAAATCTCAGCAGTAATCTTATAAACCCAAATTATTTTCAATTCTTAAATTAATTTTTAAAGATATAAAGTTTACTATATTTTTCTAATAAGTTAAAGCCCTTGTTTTTCATTCAAATCAATTTTTAGAAAAGAGGATTACCCAAACACGTTTTATTAGTTTCCAACATGTTTTATTAATTTCCAACTTTGGTTGGCATGAGCTTCTTTCTATAAAATTTTTATTACTAATATTAATAATTTCAAGATTTATTATGTAATTATTTTAGGGGTTCGAAAAAGATATTTCATCGCATCATTTGCATCCACGACATCAAGATCGAATGTGTAGTTTACTTTGTCTTTACTAAATATTTTGTATGAATGATTTGTTTATCTGCACATGACATGACATGAAAGAATAACATTCATTATAAGAAAATTTATGCAAGACATGCAGAAGACAAGAACTCGGGACTTAAAAGAAGTCTTTGAGGGGAACTAGTGGGACCGGCAAGAAATCCTTGAGATAGATAGTGTAAACCTAAATTAAAGAGTGCTGAAAAGTTTATACATATTATTTGCGATTGACATGGATTGTTTGTGGCTATTCATTTTGTTTATATATTATATTTAGTTTATTCAAGGTGACATCACTGAGCTAATATTTTTTGCTCATACCATACATTTAACATTTTACATAATAGAGGAGTGCGGTAGAGGGACGGTGGATGCATCTTGTGAAAATTTACTTTATGTTGATTTATAAGTATTAACAATTAGATTTAATTTTTTTTTTTATTTTGGTCATATCTCTTAGATAGATTTTGAATCTCCTTCTATTAAAGTTTAATTCAATAAAGATTTTAGCAACTGAATTTTTATACCTATTTACTTTACTTATTTTTATTTTCTGCTGTAAATTCTTATAAATTTTATACATGTTTGATTTGCAAAAAAAGAATTTTTAGATAAAACGTTGATTTAAATCAATCTTCAAAACCCTATGAAAAATCGGGATGTGACAAGTATGATAATAGAATTATCACAATTATGATGAAGTGTAATTAAACAAAAAATAATATACAAACTTACAAGTATATATTACATACCTTACAACCCCTCTTTAACACATTTGCATTGGCAGGCCTTCTTCTGACGCTCTTCCTCCTCTTCTGGTTGAGCTCATCAGACTCTCTTCTTCTTCTTGCTTTCTTTGGTCTCCCTGCCTGCCTACCAATGTTTGGGGGAAGCAGAGGCGTAATACCTGTAGGATCCCCAAAAATACTCAAATTATAAACAAATAAATGAGTTAAAGTAATCATATTAACTAAATAAAAAGTATATATGTAGCTTCCCATTCCTTTTGATCACTGATAGACTCTATAGAGTGGTCATGCACCATGTGGTATGTAGAGATCCTGTAGCATGCATCTGTGAACTCCTCTGGGGTTCCCATTTCACAGTTTATAACTTTTATTGCATTAATGCATGGACTCCCTGTCAAATTTCACTTTCTACAGCCACAACTAGTGTTAGTGTTAGTGTCCTAGAGACAATCCATTGTAAGGACATAATACTCAGATAATATTCAGTGTTGGTTTAATATTATTATTTATTTAATATTAAATATATGGCGTTGCACTTATTAGAATATTATGTTTGATTGTTTGCATTTGTTCTTATCTGTGTTCCCATGAGTCATTGCTGTCATTGAGGTTGTGAGAACTCAAATGACTTAAGAATGATCCTTAAATGACCCCAATCAAGGATCATCAAGAATGGGATATCGATGATGCAATTGAGATTGGTGTGCGATCTGCATCATACTCTTAGAGAGTGTAGATAGATCTCACTTACTACGAGATACTAGGTATCTCATGATGGATGCACAAATACCATAGAGGGTATTGGTATACCCATCCGAGAAACCGTTTGATGTAGTTCCACTATATGTGTCTACGGGTGTCTCGGTTAGTGGGAGCGATGCAATACTCCTTTGACTTGAGGTCAATACGCATGACATGTGTGGAGTGATGAACTTTGACCATGACCAACGCTTGCACCCTTCCATGGGTAGATACGGCTTGGATTGGGTTCATCACGAAGTGCATGTGAGTGGTAGTTGAGCCAAGAAAAGGATTCATTCCTCAAAGTGGATTTAGAGAGAATACTCATCTTCTCATCATGATTGAATCAAAGTCATTGACCAATGCACGTCAACTTGGACTCTGTGGCCAAGTGTGACATAAGTGATCAATTAGTGATTAGAGATAAATTGATTAAGTTATTTGAATAGACATTTCATCATGTTCAAGACTTAATCGAGTATTCGCGAATGAAAGGAGGAAAACGTAAGAGCCCATGTTTCAGTTACAGGTAGTTGCACATTTCCTCGCAACGTACCTCATATATTGAGAATGTCTGATTTATTGTCTAGGGTTCAATTAAGACCGTTAGTTTGACTAATCGCTCGATATATGAGGGTCTATGGGTCACACAACAAGTAATGGTTGTTTACTAATTATAGTTGGTTGATTAAATGTTAAATTAGATTTAATATTTAATTTATGGAGAAGTAATTAATAATAGATTAATTTGGAATTAATTATTATTAATGTTTAATTAATTTGGATTTAATTAAATAAAAATTTCCAATAATAATATTTGGAATATTATTGTAGGATTTAATATATATGGAAATAAATCGTAGAGATTTGTCATATATGAAATTTAAATCCATAGAGATTTGTATGTGGGAAATAAATCTAAGAGATTTATTTAAATAAAGATTAGGGATTTTATTTCTCAATAAGGTTAGCTTGAGATTTAAGCTAGACTTCTCCTATATATATGAGCTCTTGGGAATTCATAATAAGTGAGTTCATTTTTCTCCATAAAATCTCTAAGTTGGAATTTTCCTAGCAAATTCATCACAGGGATTCAACGCTGACAGATCTGTGTAGATTAGTAAACGATTGTTACATGGATACCATAGTTGAGGAATCCGTGTACGAATTGCTGTAAGAATTCCGTTTACGTTTACTCGTATTTAATTATGCAATTAACTATTCGTTGTTGGTGAACTTTAATTTCCGCTGCGCATGTATTACGTGTTTACGTGCCTCTAGAATCCAACAACTAGGCCCTCCAAGATCTAAACTATACTGAGTCCCATCAATCATTCTCACTTGGTAATGTGTACTATCAAGTGTAAGTATTTATGTCCTAGAGACAATCATTTATAAGGAGATGATACCTGATGATATTCAATTTAATATTATTATTTATTTAATATTAATATATGACATTACACTTGTTTGAATATTATGTTTGGTTGTTTGCATTTATTCATATATGTGTTCCCATGAACCAATGTTATCATTGAGGATGTGAGATCTCAGATGACTATGACATGGTTCTCAAAGTAGCCTCAATCGAGGATCATCAAGAATGGGATATTGATGATACAATTGAGATTGATGTGCGATTTGCTTCATACCCTTAGAGAGTGTAGTGGTTGTCACAACTACGAGATACTAGGTATGTTATGATGGATGCACAGATACCTTAGAGGGTATTGGTATACCCAACCGAGAAACTGTTTGATGTATTCTATTTAAGTGTCTACGAGTGTCTCGGTTAGTGGGAGCAATATGATATTCCTCTTACTTGAGGTTAATACGCACGATATGTACAGAGTGATGAACTTTGACCATGACCGGCGCTTGCACCCTACAAGGGTAGATATGCCATGAATTGAGTTCATCACGAAGTGCATGTGCGTGGTAGTTGAGCCAAGAAAATGATTCATTTCTCTTAATAGATTTAGAGAGAATACTCGTCTTCTCATACTAATTGAATCGTTAGTCATTAACCAATGAAAGTCACATTTGGATGTTGGGGAATTAATTGCCCGGATCTATTCGGGATGAATATTTAAATACAAATTTAATTCTAACAATTATTACTAGCATGAATTAATCCAATATTAATTCAAATAATAATTCAACAACAAATCATGCATATAAACGATTCACATAAATCCTACGTCTTGGAATTACTACGGGTTTACGTGAACTAACCTCTCTGAGTGACAACCGTTGAGAAGATGGATCCCGTTCACACGAACACACCAAAAGACTTTCTCAAGTATTCTCTTATCCTTGTTCAACAATCCGGTGGTAGGAACTCGCGAACAATTTAACAAAAGGAAAAAATAAAATTATGTTGCACCACCTTTGTGGATTTCTAATTTTTCCAACATATGGAATTGCACTTGGGGATGAAAAAATCATCCCCTATTTATAATAAGGGGTTTGGACGATTTTTAGTGTAGGAATAAGAATGGGAAAATCTTTTTCTTGATCTCCAATAAATCTTGAATACATCTCATATATTCTTTTTTTCTCCATATTAAAAATATTCCATAAAAATCCCACCTCTTATACTTATGGATTTTGAAAAAATATGAGGAGTAGGAATCAAGATTTGGATCTTCTTGAATTTATGAGATATTCTTGTATTTCAATAATACATATCTTCCATAATATCTTTTTCAAGAAAATCTTTCCTCTCCTTAAGAAAATGATTTTCGAAAATATGCTTAATAAATAACCAAGTGGGAGATTTCTTGAATTTAATGAGATAATCTTGTATTCCAAGAATACTTATCTACATTCCATAACAAAATTCAAAGAAAATATTTCTTCCTCTTTTATTTATTATTTTCGAAATTTTTAGGAAAAATAGGCAACCATAATTTATTTTATTTTAAACACATTTTCAGTTATTGGATATTATATTTGGGCTACTTGAGGGGCCTTTAGGAGAATTAAGATTGGACCTTCTAATGGACTTTAAATATTAATTAATCCCACTACATAATTAATATTGCACTATCCATCTTAACCCATATTACTGTTAATATGACTCCCGGTTATTATTTCTCGTGTTTAAGATTATCCAGCCCATTAATTAATTCAAGCCACTGAAACAACTTTCCTTTAATTAATATCTTTTGTCCTTGATCAAGGAACGGTTCAACATTATTATCCATACCGGAAACTAATTCCACTTGCAAGATTTGGTATGATAAATCATATGAACCTCCCAAGGGGGCAAATCAAACAAGCGTACTCGCACACGATTCTTCGTATTAAATCTTAGCAATCGCATGTGACCAGTAATATTGCCCAAGATATAAAGTATTGAATCTCATTGATTCTCTACCCGTCATAAGTCAAAACAATAATTACTAGCCACACACGATCCTATTTAAGGGACGAGGATTAAGAAATAACGAACCACTGAGGTTTAATTCTTCCTAATTAAGTGCTGAAGAATTTATCCTCCTGTAAGTCCTATTCAGTGCATCAGTCATGCACTAGTGTAATCTCTTTGTCAAGACAAGTCAATCTGAGCCTTACACTTCAACCTTTCATGATGGATTGTTCACTTCCATCTAGGTCGTGAACAACGTACTTTTAGTTACAAGGGACTGTTAATTTAATCTTCTGTGATCTGGTATCACTAAATTAACTACAATGTAACATGTACTGTTTATTGAACAATTGTGCAGTAAATATATGTAACATTCAATGATATTTAAAGCATCAGTGATAAATAATTTATTTCAGTAAATAAGACAGAAATTCAGTTTGGTTATACAAAGTAAAAACATACTTTCCAGTATAACCCCAACATTGGAATGGTGTCCAAATGTGACATACGTGATGAATTAGTGAGATGAGATAACGTGATTAAATTATTTGAGTAGACAGTTCATCAGATTCTAGATTTAATCAGAGTATTCGCGAATGAAAGGATATTATCAGAATAACCCACACATTACAGGTTGTTGCAATTCCTCGCAACGTACCTCATATATTGAGATTGTCCGATTTATTGTCTAGGATTCAATTAAGACCGTTAGTTTGACTAATCGCTTGATATATGAGGGTATATGGGTTACACAACAAGTAACTCTTATTACAAATTATAGTTGGTTGATTAAATATTTGATTTGATCATAATATTTAATTTATGAAGAAATATAATAATTGTGTAGAATTATTATTAGTTAATTAAATTAGATTTAATTAAATATAAATTCTATAATAATATATTGGATATATTATTGTAGGAAATATATATATATATGGGGAATTAAATCTGTAAGATTTAATTAGGTCAAATTCAAGATGGATTTGGACTTTAATTTCCTATTTGGAAATTGCCTAGATTTTAAGCAAAGTCACCCCTATATATATTGGGATCCAGAATATTACACAAGAAACAATTTTCTCCATAATATTTCTAGAAAAGATTTTTCCTAGAATATCTAGAGATTCAACGTTGTTAAATCTGTACGAGTTTGTAGACGAGAGTTACATGAATGCCGTAGTTGAAGAATTAACTTATGAATCACTGTAAGAATTTTGTTTACGTATTTTGTTTCAATTATGCAATCAATATAAATTCCATGTTGGTATATGAATTCGTTTTTGGTGAATAATATTATTCCAATGCTTATTTTATGTATTATGTGTTAGGAAATTCCAACAATGGTATCATGACTCAAATTCTAATACTGTTTGTATAATATATTTGTTTTCGTGGTTTAATTATTGCTCAATTTTATTTGCCCAAAAACCTATCAAATTGTTTTTTTTTTAATGAAATTTCGTTGCGTGAGAACGAAAGCAAACTTCGGGTGAGACAAAACTTTTTGATAATTTGTTAAAACAAATTAAATAATACGCGACAGTCAGATTGATGCAGGTTATCCTTTAATTGCTAATTGAACTCACCGCCAACTGATTGAACCCGCCGCCACTAATTTTAGCATATTAATAGTGCCGCTTCGGGGCGTCGCTGGGCATCGATCGAGGCATACCTTCGCAAAAAACCACGCCTGGTAGTTTGCGCGACGGCGGCTGGCGACCTCTGTGTCGGAAGGCATTAAGGCGGGCCGTGTGCCGCCGTATGCGTTTTCCAGCCCTGCGTCAATGGCCAAGGGGCCTGGTTTGAGAATTGGATTCTCACCAGGCCCTTTTATGCAAATAGTCAAAAATTGCAGGTTACCTCTGATTTTTTTTTTAATAGTAATTATTTTCTAAGGCCCTGTTTGGCTAAATGAATTTTTAAATCTGAAAAATTTTTTAAAGGAAATTTTAGTTGGACCAAAGTTTTATGAGAATAATTTAATTAAATAAAATTTGATTAAATGTTAATTTGGGCAAAATAGTTTTGAAAAGGACTTTAGAAATAACCGGAAGTTTGGAGCTTATTGGTATTTATAATTTAAGCAATATTTTACCTACGAATATTAAATGTTATGCACGTTTATTTGATTTATGTGTGCTACATGACTATTAAATGCTTTATGTATGCAATTTAAATTTTGTAATAAAACATGAGAACTTGATTAGTTGCCTCACTTATCTAACTGTTTATGTGAATTGATATTTACATTATTAGTTAGAGTTCGCATATATATTATGCAGGTAAGGGCGTCCATATAATTATCGGACCGTGAAATATGTTTAGGTGGGCGGCATCCAATATTTGCTCAAATGTGATTTAGATAATTTTATTGGATCTTGTTTAAGCAAGTAAATACCCCGACTAAAAACGATCCTCAATTAAATATGGTTTTTCATTAAGATGAATGATGTCTTCCATCAAAGTTAAAAAGTAAAAAATTTCATTCTATGGTATTTAAGACCATAGTCATTTTCAGTTACATCTACTTGAGACTTTTATAGGGACATGAAATGTAGGTCGACGATGGTTGTAAACCACCTTAATTGTTTCATTTGCTCTGGTAGGGAAGCAATTAAGGGACATCGATCGAACTAGACTTTGATCAACTAGGAAGGCGAGAATATACAATTGGTTTAGAATCTACCGATTGCTATTTGTAAAACCATGAGATATATTAATGTAATAGTAGGAATGTGGATCTAATCCATTACAATTTATATTGGATATAAATTAAAGGGACATCGTTCGAAGTAGATGAAAATAATGGGAACAAAATAAATTTAAAGGTCATGTTTATTTTGATTCTTTGAATATCGATTTAGGAATTGTATGTTTAATTCTGGTTTTATGTTATTTCTCTTGGTTAGTTGAAATGAATAAATATCATTGAGATGTGTTTTGGAAGCGAACAAATTGGTTGGACCAAACTTTACGGATTGACATCGAAATGTGTGTTTCTCTTGGAAAAGATTGAATATTGGACATGCAAAATTATAGCTGCGTTTCATTGCATCAAGAGGAGATGTGTAATGTTGTGAAAATAATGGAACAAAATGAGAATTTCAAAATGTGATGTTTCAGTCAGCGAAAAAAGGATCTCTTTGATTCTAGGTTGAATCTGAAGATTAATGAGATCATGAGGAATCAAACATTCCGGATGAAGAATGTCGAGGAAGGAGGAATGTTTCACCTGTAATTAGATGATAAGTTTCCCTAATTAAGATGAAACTAGGCACCCTTATTTAGGACCAATATTTCCATTTATGTTAGTTGAAATAGGATTAAATATTATAGCTTCACTTTGTGAACTACAATATGAATAAGGCGGATCACGACCATACTGAACTTCATTAACATGAAAGTCTTTTGAGTCCACTACGGCTAAAGATAAGAATGTGCTCATAGTGAACACCACTTTGGATCGGCCTCAAGGGGCAAGAACAAGCCGAGGAACAAGGCTAAGAAGGACTCGAAGGTCAACTTTCTAAAGCCTAAAGGTGGTGCTCAAAAGAAGGAGTGGATAGACAAGGATGTGTGCTTCTACTGTAAGCAGAATAGGCACAGGAAGAAGGACTACAAGGTTCTGGCTGCTGAAAAGAAGGCACTGGGCGCTTCTCGCACTGGAACATGTATGTTTAATATTGAGATAAACATGTCCACTGATAGTTCTAACTGTTGGGCAAGTTTAAAACATAAGTCTTGATGCGTTCTGCGAAAAGGACTCGTGCTCCATTTCCCACGTGCAAGACGACTTCACCCGGTCTAACTACTCTGCTTTCCTTGATACTCTGCACATTCGTATAAATGTGTGAGCCACATTCGATATCTAATACCCAGCAGTTAGAATTGTTAGTGGACATGTTTATCTCAATAACAAACATACTTGTTCTAGTGCTTGAAGCACCTTGTGCTTTCTTTTCAGCGGCCATAACCTTGCAGTCCTTCTTCCAGTGCCCCTTTTGCTTGCAGTAGAGACACACATCCTTGTCTACCCGCTCCTTCTTTTGAACACCACCCTTAGGCTTCAGAAAACAAAGCTTGGAGCCCTTCTTAGCATTATTCCTCCGCCTATTCTTGCCCTTAGGGCCAGATCCAGTAGTGGTGCTGACCATGAGCACGCTCTTATCCTTAGTGGTAGTGGATTCAAATGTTTTGAGAATGTTATGAAGCTCAGGCATGGTCGCTACCATCTTATTCATATTGTAGTTCACAATGAAACTAGAAAATGAATCCGGAAGCGATTGAAGGATACCATAAATAGAAATATTGGTCCCTAGCTCAATGCCTAGAGTGCCAAGTTTCTCAATCAGCCCTATCACTTTTAGAACATGAAGTGAAACCTTCTCTCCTTCAGACATTCTACATCTGAACAGATTTCTCATGATCTCATAAATCTCAGAATGAGATTCAGAGTCAAAGAGGTCCTTCAGGTGTTTGAGCATCTCATAGGGACCCATTTTCTCATGTTGCCTTTGCAGTTCAGAGTTCATGCCAAGCAACATTACACACTGCGCCTGGGAAGCATCTTCCTGATATTTTTTCTGAGTTGCCACGTCAAACGCATCAAACTCAGGAGTACTAGTTGCAGGGGTAACTGGGATTGGCGTGTCTAACATGTATTCAATCTTTTCTCGCCTTAGCACCAAACACATGTTTCGGTGTCAATCCAGAAAGTTTGGCCCAACCAACTTGTTCGTTTCCAGAACACTTATCAATGATAAGTTATTCATTTAAGTCAGCCTAGAGAAATAAAATATAACGGGAATTAAACATACAATTTCTATGATCGATATTTAGCAATCAAAATAAACATGGTCTTTTAATTTATTTTGTCTCCATTATTTTCACATAATCAAGGACCTCATCGGAAGAGTACAAATTTATATCCAATATAAATTGTGATGGACTAGGATCCACATTCCTACTATTATAATATATGTTAGGGTTGATTACTGTAATAGCATAATTGATAGGTTTCTAAACCAATTGCAACATTTTCAATTCCTAGTTGATCGAACCTAGTTCGATTGATGTCCCTTAATTGTTTCCCTGCTTGGGCTGGTGAAACAATTGAGGTGGTTTACAACCATCAAGTGGCAAATTTTTATGTCCCTATGAAAGTTTCGTAAGATGTAACTCCGAGCAAAAGACTTGGGTCTTAAATACTCTTGGAATGAAATCTTCGGTCTACTTTTAATTTTAATGGAAGACATCATTCATTTTAATGAAAATCCATATTTGATTGAGGAACATTTTTAAGTCGGGGTATTTAATTGCTTAAACAAGATCCAATAGAGCTACCTAAATCACATTTGAGCAAAAATTGGGTGCCGCTTATCCAAACTGATTCACGGTTCGAAAATTATTGGGTGCCGTCTACCTAAACAATTTTAATGCGGACTCATAATTTTTTTGTAAAACTCATTTACACATAGATTGTTTATGTAAGTGGTATGAGATCAATTAAGTTTTGTTAAAACCAATGTTTTTAAACCCGGACCGGTCATTGAACCAGATAAGTAACTGGGTTATTGGGTCACTGGTTCGATCAGTTGAACCATTGTATAAAAACCGGTTAACTCGAATATATTATTATATACATTATATACATATTACAAAAATTAATATTTTGACCAAAAATTGCATAAGATTATAAAATAAATTGTCCCTTTAGATTTATTTTTTAAAATAATTAATTGTACTCATTTTACTAAAATTTTATATAATACCTATAAAATTAAAATAATATTGAAACTAATTCCCTTATACCAAATAAAAAAATTTAATATAAAATTTCATAGGTATATATTAATCTATGTCGTGCTATATACAAAATAGCTTGTAGCTTGATGGTAACCTGCTGCTTATTACAACCTGGTCCGATTATAAAAACACTGGGTAAAACAAATTAAGATTCTAAATTTAATTTCGAATTTAAAAACATAAATTAATCATCATATCAAAATTAATTATCAAATTAATCAATTTTAATTTTAATTTTGTCTAACTAAAATTTTAAAATTATTTATTTAATTGTTAAGGGGGTTCATGCGCAATTTTCAAAATTGCTTAGAAGGGCCGGTGAAAATAAAATTTTCAACCAGGGCAGTATTGCATCACTGCCCAGATTCTGCAAAAACCATCTTGTTAATCAGGACAACCGGTTCCAAACCAAACATCTAAACCATCAACCAACAACATCATAGATATTTCGGCAACAAGGTCCAGAAAAAGGGTAAAGCACAACGGCGAACCGTTGACTTCAACTTGAAAGACACAGGTTCATCTAATCATTGATCCGAAAATTTCTACAATAAATTTGGTGGGTCGCTAGTATAGTTCCCTGTCCAAGATTCGTCTCCAAATTGCGAGAAAGGGCATATCGCCGCAAGTGCACAATGAGCCACAGCCGCGAAAACCCATTCAACACCGAATCACCACTGATCGCGTGTAAGGACGAACCGATATGAAACTGAGCGCGCCGCCGTCACGTGCAGCGTTGCAGGTCTGAACAACCATTGCGATTATCCATCGTGAGGCGCAGCGATTAGCCGTCATAAAGCGCAACGATTAGCCGTCATAAGGCGCAGCGATTAGTTGTCGCCTCGAGCGACGAGTTGCGGGTCTCCGCTGCTAGGGTTTCGAAATCCCTAAGGCTCCATTTGGATGGATGAAATTGAAATCCATAGATTCCACACACAAATCATTAATCTCCAATGAATTTATAAATACTTAAATTTGAGAAGCTAGTTCAAAATGAAGGGATTTCAAATCCTCATAAAAACCTAGTCATTTGTAAAATCTCCTCATCTCCACCCCTTCCCCCTCTCCCCCTTCACCCTCTTCCCTAACTCTCACATCTAAGTATTTGTAAATCCATTGGAGAGTATGATTTATGTGTAAAATCTATGAATTTCTAAATTCATCCATCCAAATGGAGCCTAAATTAAAAGTAGCGCACAGAAGCCAACCAAAACAACTAAAAAGAGCGGCCAAATAAAACAAATAGGTGTACGGTCCTATAAACAAAAATATGCACCCCTATCATTTAATACATAATACAATTAAACAATCATATAAGAGTCGAGCTCTGATACCAATGTTGGAATTTGAGTTTTTTGCACTTTTGGTTCCATGGGATACACCATGTTTTCAAACGAGTCCCAACTATGACAGATTTAGTCCCATACTTGCACACTTGGTCCCACCGTGATGGAAACAGTTAACTTTACTTGTAGATTTGGTCCCAAAAGTTATGCAACAAAAATAATACACATTTAACACTTAACCACCTTTCAACCACTTATAGATTTGGTCCCAAAAGTTATACAACATAATTAACCACTTAACCAACTATCAACCACTTCCACACATGGTTCCATAGGTTCATAAAATCGAAATTTAGATTAAACCCACGGGGGATGGGGGATTACATCGCCGTGGGGGTCTTAACCATTCCTGATGTGCTTATAATTCCAGAAGACTGGACACTGATGGTTCTCACTCTGTGGAAATGAACAGAGCCTTCAACAAAACCCTCAACAAGGATATCCTCTACACGACAGATCTGCGTAACAAAAAAACATTTAAAAGACACTCCCTCCGAACTAATGAATAACTTGTACACATTGATCAAGGTATGTGAACCATTATAGATACCAAAATAAGTTGCTATTCACATGGTATGTACCAATATATAGGATTGAGTCTTTACGAGACCAAGAAGTTTGAAGGGATGAGGGAATCAAGCAAAGCAGACTAAATAAGTAAGCAAACCCACATTCATTTAAGCAAACTCACTCTGGAACTAAATGAAACAAGAGAATTAAAGAGAGAATGAAGTGGTCTATTTGGTAAAATAAGATCTATTAAGCTAGCATAGTACGACCTCCCATTCATTTACATCAATATGAGCCATTGACCACATAAAATATGTACTTCCTTGATCTTTATATTCTTATTAATACTTAATACACTCTAGGCCTTTCTGAGTCACTTCAAATAATCTTATGGAGTATCAATTAAGCTTACCTTGAAGAGAATTTCTGGGTATTCCAGGTGTCATGGTTCCCCAAATGATTGTCTTTGGAAAATCATGTTTTGAAATACTCGCAACAAGATCAACATTCTCATTACCAAAATCACCTGGAGCAAATCCTACAAGATAAGCAAAAAAAAAAATATATGAGGAAACTATGTACACACAAATGCATGATTGATTGAGTCAACTGGCCTATAAACATAACAGAATTTGAGGATGAGAGCACCTGTCTATCAACAGCACCAGATCCGGCTGTATTTCACAGAAACACTTATAACAAGAAGCAGTATAGGAATCCACACAGTTACAGAAAGAGAGAGATAAATACGCAATACACAACAAAATTTCGCTTGTTTTACTTTTATTACCAATGATAATGATAAGATACAAGCAATTGTTGAGCAAATTATATACATCTCACAATTCACTAAGAACCCTAATCAATACTAATACATAAATTATCTTCTCTACTTGTATGCGAAAATGAAAAAATTGGTTCCACCCACACCAGTACACCATAACCAGCAGACTAGCAGAAATTGAGAAGAGAGAGAGAAAGAGACAAAAAAATTTGAAACCCTAATTTCTAAACTCACAGCTTCTGCCGCTGCTTATCGCACCTGTCCCGCACTGCCGCAGCCCTCCGCAGCGCCCACCGCACCTGCCGTCGCGCTGCCGCCATGCCCACCGCAGCGCCCTCGCCGGCACACCCTTCAAATTTAAATTTGATGCTTAATTTGATGTGGGCATGTAATTTCATTTCACCGCCCCTTTTGTTGCTAAGTATAGGCCATGGGGAAAAGGGCTAAAACATTGGAAATTAGAAATAGCAGGGAAGAAGAAAAAGTTGTGAAAAGTTATAGCCTATAAATTATAATAGAGTTATAGTCTAGCTTTATGCTTTATGAAATAGTACCTATGCGTAATATCATATTACTAATATGTGTGGCTAATGTTGGCTTTATTGCCCTTATCCGATGAGTAGACCAACCCTTTCCCCAATTGACTTTTACGTATTTTTTGGGGAAAAAAATCGGATATGCCTGGGCGGCCTAGACGTTAGGCGGCCCACCCAATCCGACTAGTGATTTTCGACTTCTGCACCCTTAATATATATATATTTTATGTATTTAATTAAATATAATTTAATTGAATAATAACAATTCCATAGAATTATTATATTTTTCTATAAATTAAATATTTCGATCAAATCAAATATTTAATCAAACAACTATAATTCGTAAACGTGTGTTACTTGTTGTGTGACTCATAGACCCTCATATATCAAGTGATTAGTCGAACTAACGATCTTAATTTAACCCTAGACAATAAATCAAAGAATCTCAAGAAATGAGGTACGTTGCGAGGAATTGCAACAACCTATAATGTGAAGGTTATCCTTTCATTAATGAATACTCCGATTAAATCTAGAACATGATGATGTGTCTATTCAAATAACTTAATCACGCTATCTCATTACACTAATAGATCACGTTTGTCACATGTGGACACCGTTCCAAATGTGACGTGCAATAACCAATGCTAACAATCCAATTAGTTATGAGAAGACGAGTATTCTCTCCAAGTCTATTTGAGAAATGAATCATATTCTTGGCTCAACTACCATGCACATGTATTTCGTGATGTGCCCAACACATGCCATATTTACCCTGTTTAGAGTGCAAGCGTCGGTCATGGTCAAGATCCATCACTATGTACATGTTGTGCGTATTGACCTCAAGTCGGAGGACTATCACACTACTTCACAAACCGATATTCCCGTAGACACTTAAATAGAATCCATCAAATGGTTTCTCGATCGGGTATGACAATACCCTCTGAGGTATTTGTGCATCCATTGTGAGATATCTAGTATCTTCGTAGTTGTGAGAACCACTATATCCTCCAAGGATATAATGAGATCGCACACCAATCTCAACCGTATCATCAATATCACATTCTTGATGATCATCAATTGGGGCCACTTTGAGAACCATGTCATGGTCATCTGAAATCTCACATCTTCAATGACGACATTGGTTTATGGGAACACATACATGAATAATTGCAAGCAAATGCCAAATATTATTATTAAATAAAATAATAACATTAAATAACTAAATATCATCAAGTGTTATGTCCTTATAAATGATTGTCTCTAGGACATCAATACGAACACACTCCCCCCTCAGTTTCTGCACTCTTACCTTTTTCTGCCCCCACATTCTCCCTCTCACTGTAAAGATGTACCTCCCTAGAACCCATAATACTAGTCTGAACTAAACATTGAACGATATATCATTATTAATAGGCTCAAACCTGCCCAGTTCTTCACATGAATACAATGTTTTAACCCCACCAAATCCACAATTTTTACAGAAAATCTTTAAGGACTCTAGAGTAAAACGACTATTAATGTGGTCAAACTTGTATTTACTACCCCCCACATAAGTGTCTGAGTCCATCTCCGTTAATGTGCACATAAAGGGTAAACTCATGTCCACCTGGATCTGCAAATAAAAATATATATATTAAAATAAAGTTAACAAATAAACAAACAATAAACTTTTTTCATTTAAAAACCCTAAAAACCTACAACTGCTAACAGACAACAAAACTACAATAATAAATTATTTAAGACTCCAATGGACCACCACTCACCCCATCACTGTTGACATCATTATAAAAAGAGGGGAAATAGACAAACACACACACACACACTTAATATTATAAAAAGAGGGGAAACAAATACTATCCACTCGATTTTGTATTGGAAATAGAAATTGGAAATCGAAAATCTTACTGTAAATAGATGGGGGTCTCCATTTTTGCTTGGCTCACGAAACTGCATGCTCGATTCAATTGATTCTACTCGATTCGCAGTCGCTTTTTGAAGTAGGGTTTTCTCCTTCTCACAGTTTGTTTGTTGTGCAGATATGTCATGCTTGTGTTCTCGAATAGAAGACAAAGAAGATGAAGAGATGTGTAAAAATGGTGATTCAAATATCAGATTTAGGGTTACATATCTTCGGGTCGGTTCTAACCAAACCCAACAGCGTTAATTAATTTAAAAAATGTATTATGACCCGAATCCAAAACCCGACCCTCAAAACCTGACCCGAAAAAATTCGACCCAACCCGGAACCCTATTACATAAGTGGATAAAAATAAACCAAAAATAAAATTAGGAAATACACACGTGGCGGCCAAAATATAAAGGAGAAATGAAAACATATTCCACGTGGCGGCTGACCGGTTGACCAACCGGTTTTACAAGTTTTCAGGATTAAATTCAAAAACGGGCAAAAGTTATAGGTGTAATATTAAATTCTTAAAGCTACATGACCAATTTCAAAACGGGCCAAAGTTATTGGGCTACAAAAAATTTAATCCCTTCCAATCAACATTGTATCTTTTCATCTTGTATGTTAGGTCGAATAGAATCGTTACCATACTTGTAGAAAGATTATTTAGTGTTGGGAAACTTAGAGTTTTGATGAAAGTTCTAAAACACATGTAATAGGACCAGTCAGACCTGTTAGCTGACTGATGTTTTTAATACCAGTTATAAGATGACCAGTTGATAATTATTATATAGAACAACTAATGTATAAGATAGGTCACATATTGAGGGGGAACCTCAATATGTATAGGTCGGATCTAAAGATCAGAAGAACAAAAGATCAGCTGAAGTCCGACAGGCCAGAAGGCAAGGGAAGGACAGAAGATCACACGATCTGATAAAGTCAGATAATCAGGTGAAGTCATGAAACACAAATTCAGAAGACCTGAAGATCAGATGACTACCAGAAGATCAGACCAGAAGACCTACATCAGTCGAGTCTGCTAGTTGAGCTAAGATAACTGGCACCAGAAGACTCTATCAGGTAGACTGATCAGTTGTAACTGATCAGGTCAGCTCACACCAGGTGGTAACTGATGTTTCACCAAGTCATACGTTGTTGATCTGAACAAGAAGAATGTCGACTTTAGTTGGTAGAACAAACACTGAAAAGTGTTTTTGTTAACCAATAAGAACAAGACACGTATGAACGGAGCCGACAATACGAGATTTGGTGCTGCTTGGTCAAACGGCTATAAAAAACGACATACACGCTTTCGGCCATGCCGTACCTAGAAGCACGTCACATCAAATCCTACATATCTACCAAATGTAACCGAAAATTCAAATTGCTCTCAAACGGTTCTTTGATTTCGAGGTTTATAAATATGGGATTACTCTTCAGAGTGAAGACACGAAAATTATCAAGAAGCTCATACTATAGTCAAATTTCCGCACGAAGAACACAACCTTGAAGATTATTTTTCTAAGTGTTCATCTCATAGTTCTTAGCACATAAATCTTATCCTCTAGTTGTTAGGCTACTTAAATACTAGGAAAGATTTCAAAGTTGGAACAAACAACAAATCTTACCCAAAACCTAAAGTTAGGTTAAGTTTGTTTAGCAAGATTTAAGACTAGGGTTTCTAGTTCTGATTTCTGGGATCGGTTGAGTGAGAGCTCTATAAATATCTGTTGGTGTAATGTGTTGGACTAACACAATAATCTAAGTCCAGTTGGTTAAGTTGGTACCCCTTGTGATAGGGAAGAGTGGACGTAGGACTGGTTGTCCGAACCACTATAAATCTTGTTTGCATTTACATGTTTGATTAATTGCTTTACACTATTGCACACAACTTGATTAAATCTGATACATATTTCGAAGTTAGGATCGCCTAGCACCAAGTTATCGATCCGATCGGATGACTCCATAGTCATCCCGATTGAAAGCAACCGAATCGATTTGTTATAAACTGGTTTTTCACAAGGGTATAAACTAGCTTCCGCACAATCAGTTAAACTGATAGATACCGAACTTATCTGCCCTCAGGCGATCAGTAAGTTGGATATCAGTCTAAACTAATTCACTTGCACTCTGATCAGGCAAACTGCAATCACACCGACCAAGACGAAAAAGTTTGAAGTCTATTCACCCCCCTCTAGACTTACGCCCTCACGAAACTCGTTCGGGACCTACAAGTGGTTCTCCAGACCACTGGCTTTGAATATCATCGGTTCTTGAGGAAGAATCTTTGTGGTCACTTGAATTGATCTTGAAAAACCTTTTCAAATCTCATCTGTTTTCAAACACACGATCTGCATGGATAATACTTCGGGTATGTATCATGATTTGCCTAAATTTTCCATTGATGAGTATGCAGACTGGACGATATACATGAGCAACCATCTGGGATCAATAAGCAGCAGGATGATGGAAGTTCTTGAGCGAGGACCCATCATCATCTATCATGACAACCCAAATTGTTGGAGGTGATCCAGATTTTCCGGTTGGAAGTCTTGTCGAAAGAGTCCCATACGATGGATCTTTGAGAGAAAGCTATACACTCTGGATACGATAGCCAGGCACATAATCATGAAGACCATGGACAAGATAACCAGAGAAAAGATAAAGTATCTCAAGACAACCAAACAGATGTGAGATACGCTTGCTGAAATGTGTGTAGGAAATGATCTAATTAAAGATAGCAGACTGCAAGCTGAACTGGTGAAATTCGAGAAACTTAAGATGTTACCAAATGAAACCATCAATGAGCTCGATGGAAGAATCACCATGTCAGTTAACAAGCTTCGGGAACTTGGACGAGAAATGTCAGATAAAGACATCAATTACAAGATCTTGAGATCTCTGACTAAGAAGTGGGATATGAAAGTCACTATAATAAAGGATTGTCAAGATATTGCTAAGATGAAGCCAAGTAACTTGTTCCTGAGTCTTAAAGCTCATGAGTTCGATCTGATCGAAAGAGGGCAAGAAGAAGAAGACGAGTCTTTCTTTGAAGCCCACTGCCACATCAAAATCAACAGATTCAAAAGCCCAAGAAAGAACTCAAAGTCTCATTGAACCGGTTGGAAATATTATAAGTTAAACCCAATGGATTGCTTTGCTAACAGAAAACTTGAAAAATCTAACATTCAACTCGCAAGTATCGTAGATTTTACAGGATTATCAAAACAACAGAGGAAGAGATAGAGAGGTACGGCCGGATCTCGAGAAAGGACAGATCGATGGCCAAGAAGAGATGATCACAAAAAGGATCGCAGAGAAGATAAGAAAAAAGATGATCGGTCTCGATGAAAGAAGAGACAACAGATCGAGAGAAGAAATTCGACATGAATCGAATATTGTAAGTCACCCGACAGATTCTCTGGGCTGACGGAATGACTCACCGACAAAAGAAGTTCCTTGGATCGTGGATCATGTTTCAACCTGTGAGAAACCAAGGTCATTCTGTTTCAGATTACGGGACGACTCCAAAAAGAAAGAAAACAAAGCGGGCAGACGAGAACAAAGATCAGAGACGTAAAAGCCATGGTTCGATACATCCGAGATCGATGATTTTTTATCGCTTCCGAGGATTCTCGCTACTCATCAAGAGAGGACTTTGTTCGATAAGCATCGTGATGATTTTTATCACTACGATGATCGATGTTCTTATCGATGAAGACATCCGGCCTCATGGCTAAGGAGGAAGACCAATGAGGTAACCTCTAAACCTTTCGCTCTTTCGCCTACATCGGTTATGATTAGCACACCGCCGGAGAGATTGACTTGCAGCTCTATTTTGAGCAATTGCTTGATGATCTCTCTAACGATGAAGAGACACTTATACGATAGTGGAAGCCAAAATGATAAGCTAAGGATTGAAAATACTCCGGTTGTTAAGGAAAATGTCGAAGAGAACAATCGAACTAAAATCATTGAAGTCGCCCAGGAAGATAATCAAGAACCGAAAGTTCGAAAGTTAACTCTTCCGATGGGGAAAGAGATTGAAGGAACAACTAGCTATCAATAAGCGACAAAGTCGATGATTTTAAAATCCTACAAGCCAAGTTTGATGATCTCTTCCGACTACATGAGAGTCCGAAATTAAGCGAGGATAGTTTACGTAAGAAAAATACTGAGTTTTCACGAAATCTTCAAAAACCGTTCGGGATATGAACAACTATATTCGAACGACAACTAATAAGAAGGGAATTGGGTATGAAAACCCTTCTACATCCTCAAAAGCCCCGTCTGGTTCACTTCAAAAAGGTGTAATCAAACGAGTTTCTAATATAGATACACAAAAAGCAAAATATGTATCTGATAAGGGAAAGAGACCTGTTGAACAAGCAAGGCAAGTGCCCAATCAGAAAGGGAACAGAAATGGACCCTAATCGATTAAGCATCGGTAGAGGAATCAACAGAAGAACCCAATTCTTACGAAGAGACCTCAACTTTGATCGTAGATTAGGTATCGAGAAAAAAGACAACTGTCAAAGGAAATCTAATCTGAAACCTAATCGGGGGGTTATTTGCCTAACAAAAGCAAGCTAAAAAGGTAAATCGCTAAGACCATTTATGCCAAAAATATATGAATCTTTTAATGGTAGCAGTCGTACCTACCCTTACAATCAGAAACCTAGGGCTGCTGCACCTGAGCCCCACTGGGTTAAAAGAAGACAAACATCAAAGAAAAATCTCAAGTCTTCTGATTCACTCAAGGTTCGCACAAATAATCATACTGATTAGAATGCATATGAAGATATGTATGCTTATGTAGATGTTTATGGGAGACAAATCAGACCTTCTGATCTATCTGATTACAATAGAAGTGCCCTGTTTGTATGGATCCCTAAAACCAACTCTAACCCCTCAGGACCCAATCCAAAAGGGGCACCTAAAGCCTGATTTGATTTCGAGGTTCGGCGTGGGTTTAACAACAAAGGAGGTGTACAAGCAACTATCTGGTACATCGATAGTGGATGCTCAAGGCATATGACTGGAAGCAAATATCTCCTTAGCTCTTACGCAGAACAAGAATGCCCGCGTGTACTCTTTGGTGATGATAACTTTGGTTTTACCAGAGGATTGAACCTTAGAGAATGATGATGTACAAATTCTTTGGAGTCTCGTATGTCGAAGGTTTAAAAGCATAACTTTGTTATCGGTTTCACAATTCTGCGACAACGAATTCGGTGTTGAGTTCTCGCCCGATCGATTGTACTATCAAGAATCGAGCTACTCAATAGATCTTGTTAAGCTTGGTTCAAGGAAGGTACGATTTATATACAAATGATTGGAGCAGTTGTCCAAGAAATGCATGCTCGATTGTTAAGAGTTCCAAAAGTAGCGAGTTGGCTCACGGCACAAAAGAATGAGTCATCCGAACTTTAAAACTCTTAACAAGATAGCAAGGATGTCTTTGGTTGAGGACTTCGAATGAGGTATTCTCTAAGGATCGGACATGTGGCGATGTCGGAAGGAAAAACGAGGTTAAAGCCTCATTCAAGGAATCACTGGACCAAAGCATCCAAGTGATATCAAGAATCGCTCCATATGGACTTATTTGGACCCGATTACACGGTCGATCTCACGGACGAAAATATACTCGTAATCGTGGATGATTATTCCAAGTTTACAGGTTGTATTCTTGTATAAGAAGAATGAGACAACAACAAAGATACGAAGTACTCAAGAAACTACAAAATGAAAAAGATTGTCGATTATAGTGAAAATCGGATCGGATAAAGGTACATAATTTTTGAACTCTTTTTATTCTTGATTTTTGCACTAAGTTTGGTATACAAACATGAGACATCACAAGAAGAACGCATACAACAGAATGGTGTAGCGAGAATGGAGAAAGCAGAACACTCAAGGAAAGCTCGCTTCGCATTATGTTACCGAACATGCAACACCAAGCCGTTTAAGGGCGTAAGCCATCAATCTTGCATGCCACACTCGAGCGGATGCTCTCGACTAAGGCTCACTACAAAACACCCTATGAATTTGTGGGAAGGCGCGAAAACCTCGTGTTTCTTACTTTCCATGTTTTTGGGTGCAAGTGTTTCATACACAACAATGGGAAGAGTCAGTTGAAGACTTTTGAGGCCAAGTCAGATGAGGGTATATTCTTAGGATATTCCTCATCCAGCAAGGCTTTCAGGGTTTACAACAGGCGAACCCTAGTTGTGGAAGAAACACCTCATGTGGTCTTTGATGAAACATCTTCTGAACAAGAGAAATCTGCCTCAGAACAAGAATTACCAGATCAACCCCATTTTTGATGTCAAAAAATGGATCGACTAAGTATCAAGGAAAAAGGATCGAGAACACGAAAAATGTATATTCCAGATCTTGGCGATTCACCGTGTCAATCGGACCTTCTAAGGTACATACAATTGTCAATAAAGAAAGTTCGGCAATTTGAGAGAAAATATCAATCGAACCATCTGGTTCAGAGGGAACACCTGAAGTTCCTACGGACAGACATCAGCACATTATGAGTCCAACATCAGCTGAGACTTGTCCATGTCAAGTGGATCATAATTTTGCACCACTCCCAATCACTAGTAATGAACTACTATCAGAAGAGGATGATGTTCTCCAAACAGATGCAAATCAGAAAAGAAGGACCTGGGTAACCAGTCATCCAACTGATCTGATCATCGGAGACCCATCTGATAGAATCAAAACTAGACATCGAGTTGGTGAAAGTGCCATGTATTGTTGTTATTATCTGTCTTTGAAGGAACCAATCAAGTAGAGGAAGCTCTACAAGATGCAAACTGGATTCTAGCCATGCAAGAAGAACTGGAACAATTTGAAAGGAATCAGGTTTGGAAACTAGTGGACAGACCAACCCATCAAGATGTGATTGACACAAAGTGGGTATTCAAGAATAAGAGAGATGAGAATAATGTCATAACCAGAAATAAGGCAAGACTTGTTGCTAAGGGGTATTCACAATCAGAAGGAATTGATTATGATGAGACCTTTGCACCAATGGCTACTTTAGAAGCCATTCGCTATTTTTGGCATATCCGCCCAGAGAGGGTTTATTGTGTATCGGATGGATGTAAAAGTGCATTCTTAAGCGGGGTACTAGTTGAGGAAGTTTATGTTGAACAACCTCCGGGCTTTGAAAAAAGGCGACTGTGGTGTCTGTTTAAGAAAAAGCTCTTTATGGTTAAAAACAAGCTCCTCGAGCTTGGTATGATACACTCTCTCGATTCTTGATAGGCAGTGGTTTCACTAAAGGAATAGTGGACGAGAACCTTATTGAGAATAGAAGATGGAGAAGATATTACGATGGTTGATTTATGTGGGACGACATCATCTTGGATCTCCCAACAAGAGTTTATGTGAAAAATTGACAAGTTCGATGCAAGGGAAGTTCGAGATGTCCATGATGGGTCGGATGAATTACTTTACGGGTCTACAAGTTAAGCAAAAGTCTGAAAGGATATTCATCTCGCCAGGTGAAAATACACTAGGAGTTTATTGGCTAAGTTTGGAGTTCAAAAGCGTAAGAAAGCGAATTCCTATGATGATTTGGATTCAAGATGGATCGAGATGAGAATGGTCGAAAAACTAATCGAGAAAGAATATAGGGCTCTCATTGGATCTTTACTATACATTTGCGCCAAAGAAACCGGATATCACTTTTTGTAGTAGGTGTATGTGCGGTTGAGAGCAAATCCAATGCAAAAGCCACGGAAGGCAGACTAAGCGGATTCTTAAGTATCTGAAGGGATTTGTATACCTTGGTTTATTTTACCCATCGGATGATAATCTAGAACTTAGTGGGTATTCTCGATTTCGATTATGGAGGTTGCGAAATTGTGTGAAGTCGACCTCGGTACATGTCGCTTTTTTAGGTAGTAAAATGATCTCGTGGTTTTCAAAAAGCAAACATCGATTGACACATCTACTCTTGAAGCGAGAATATATGGCTACGAGAAGATGTTGCTCCTAACGCGCCTCCGCTTAGTCAAGAATGGGGATTATAACATTGTAGCTAAGAACGTACCTATATATTCTGGCGGATAAGTCTTTATTGCAATCAGAATCGAGAATCTGTTCTACATACAAGATGCAAGCATGTGGATGTCGGACACCATTTTATAAGAGATCATGTTGAAAAAGAAGAATATCGAGAATGGAAAAGATCCATCTTGATAAAATGAAAAGTCGATATTTTAATCAAGCCACTAGCCGAGATCGATCGAGGGAATTATGCAATGAGCTAGGCTTCGAATCTTGGAGAAAAAGCACGTAAATGTTTGGTGGATGATCTCGAGAACCGGTGATTAAAGAGACTAACCAAAGTTAAGAGGAATCAGTTGAGTTAGGTATCTCAATCGATCGTAAGAAGATCATCAAGGAACCGATATGAGAAGGCTTTATCAGATTAAATCGGTCGATTAAAGAATTGTCGATTAAAAAGGTAGGATTTGGTTTGTTTCATACTTTGTAAGTTGATTAAGCTAATGTTCAACAAGCAAGTTACATAAGATTAAAGCTTCAATCGCATAAGGAAACAGAAAATACACAACAATGAAATAATAGAACTTTTCATTGATAAAGACCCGGAGGTCAGATTTACATTACAAGTTACAAGTACAAAAGGACCCGGAGGTCAGTACATAAACCATAAACCAAAAACCCTAAGCCTAACCCTAGAATGGGGGGAGAGAGGCTTTAAAGATTTTAAAGCCTGATGCTCCCATTTCCCCCCACTTAACCCTAACAGGGGTGTAAGAGGCTTTGAAATAATCCTAAAGCCACCCTCAGAGCTTCGGAGTTAGGAGCGAGAGCGGCATTGAGGGATTTCTAAGCCAGGAGCCCCTAGTCCTAAAAATCAATGGGCTCTCCAGCTGTTAAATGGGACACAAGTGCCAAATATGTGGTTCAAAGACCATATGGCCACAAGTGTCACATGCAAATATTGAGTTTGACATACGATGATCAGCTGTTGTCTGATCAAGATCAAATACCAAACTCATGTTTTGTATCAGACTGAGTCTGTTGATGTTAATTCCGTCATCTCGATAGGCACACAAGGTGCATACGGTTAGGAGAAGTGTCTTCTCATTTGCGATTGCAGATCCGCCGCCTCGGTGGTAGAGAAGTTTGGCAATAATTGTATGTGTAATCTTCGATGACGACGAAAGCAATAATAAGGGACACACAGGGTTGATTTGAGAAGCTGAAATCATTTGAAAAGGGTTAAAGGTTTTTGTCGGAAGTTTCACCGGAAATAAGGGTTCACCGGAATACATGGTTTACAACACTTAAAGAAGATAAGTATGGTGAATGGGTTATGTTGTGTAAATCATTGGTCCAATTTATAGAGGTCAAGCAGGGGTGCAAATGAAAATTTGATTTCTCAAAGCCTTTTAGAGAAATTTGCACCACAAGGACAGCGCGTAGGAAACACGCGACTGATGATTGGATAAGCTTACGACGATTGATATCCCAAAGTATCCAGACTATTATTACGAATGTCAAATCGTGCCGACTTAGGGAATCGAGACGACAATCCGATTTTTCAAGACTAAGTTTTGGCGGTAACACTTATCCCTAGAATTGACTTGGTCTGAGTAGAATCAGATTAGGTCAACTGAAATCTGATTAGATAAGAGACTGATCAGATGAGGAAGATCAGTTGAGTATGATACCTCAACAAAAAAGATAAATCAGTCAATAAGTAATCAGAAATAACAGTTGAAGGGGGAACTTCAACTGATCAGGGAGGATCAGAAAAGGGAATATCAGACGCAAAGTGGAGCAGATCAGTTGAAAGGGACAATCGGGAAATTATAAGGATTAGGCAGAAAACTAAGATCAACAAGTGGTACAGATAGACTTCAAATGGTATTGACTGATTACAATATCAGTCAACCAGATACGCATTTCTGTTTCTTTGTTTACTGCTTACATATCTGAAATTATCTGATAATATTTGCCTTTACTGTACACATACTTTTGTGACGCATACCCTGCAAAGTATTTAATGCGGACGTAGGGTATATGTATTAAATGCCACTAAATGTGTTTTTAAATCCAAAAGGCAATCATGCGGCGTATATATCGACCCACGATCAAAAACCGCTCAATCTGGATCGTTTATCCTTTTCAAATGTTTGATCTTCTAGTCTCGATTTTCCCTCCTTCCTTTTATAAGCTTCATCAAAACCCTACTAGAGTATTTTTTTTTTCTCAAAATTCTCGCGATTTATTCTCTGCAAACTCACAATTACCTTTCTACGCTTCAAAGTGTTTCTTGCGATTCAACCTATTTCAAAATCGAAAAGCAGAATCTGGTAATTTCTGGTTATTTGATGAATTACTTTCCTAAAATCCATTGAACATATATATTACGTCTATTTATGTTATCCTGTGTTATGCCTTATCATTTCTTGATATCCATATGTATTCATCGATTACTAGGTCTGAGAATAGGTTTGATAATCAATATATGATATCTTTATGGTTATGCACAAATTTTAATCGAGTCTATCTTATTGTAGATGGCGACTCACGGAATGGGCAAAATTATGTGTAACTATGCGGATTTGGCAACCAAAATTGTTGAAGACAAATTTGTAAGGTTTGGTGTTACACGGGATCCGGAATCAATGGAGGTGGAACAAATTTCGAGAAAGGGTGGTCTCTTTAAAAAATCTTTGTGTTGCTCATCGCAATCCATAATTGAAGATGAAAATCTTTGGAATTCTTGAGGAATTTGAAGGTTGACGAGGAGAATCCTGGACACGAACTGATATCTTCAGTAAATGGAGAGGAGATCAGACTTACAAATGATGATATATCTCATTTATTCAACCCGCCTAAAGGAAAAATCTCTCCCGCTCACTCTGAGGGGAGAATGAAGACGAATCGATCGGGAATGAACTCTTTGAGAGGCCGATAAACACCGACCGTAGGCTTTGTCGAGCCTATGTTGAAAAGGAAATATTGTTTGTTGTTTGACATTACATCAAAAAATAATCATGGGTATCTCGTTCACCCGAGATGGATTAACAATTTAAAAAATGTATAGTATGCATTTGCTATTATCGATGAAGCCAAAAATATTAATTCGCATGGTTTCGCGAAAGGCTATTACGCTCCAAGAACATGAAAAGTTTGGAGTTAGTGAGCAGAGACAAGTCTATCGAAGAAGAGAATCGTAATCTCAACAAGGTTGCGATCATTTTGAAGGACAAGATGCCCAATGTTGAATGGGATCGAAGCGGATTTGAAGTCCTACAAGGCCTTTCTCTCAACCACAATTGCCATCTATGGGCCATCGTATGATGATATGCGCCCACTCCCCTAAGGTTAAGAAAGGGAAGAACAAAGGAAGCAAACTCGTCAAGAATCGATTTCCTCAAAAGAAGAAAGAAAACTGGTAAAGGCTCGGGAGGAGAAGAGGCCAAAAAAAGATAAAGCAGGCCACCATGACTCTTTTTTCGGAAGGCGAAGTCGGATGAAGAAGGAGTGTCGGATCAACTCGATCGCCAGAGATCTTTGAAACATCGGATAAGCGAAGCCTCTCAAATTGAGAGCTTCGCTAGAACTGTCGAGGGAAGAGCAAGGGGCTAACGATCTCCTTCACCTCAATCTAAATACCGATTCACCACTTTCGGACTTCTAGGCTGTGAGCATATCTCTCCTTTTCCTTCACCTTGCCGTGAACCTAAAAGTTCACGTTTAACCAAGAAGATCACCCGCTGTCAGAACCAGGGCCTTAACGCCTCTGTGAGAACCTCTGCAGATTGACCCAATCAGTCAACATCCAGCTACTCAGACACCACCAGAACCCTCTACATCTCATCAACCGGAACCTGGTCGATTTGAACAAATGATTCCTGAGTCCAGATCATCCAAGACCATCACCGGGAAAATGGTCAGAATGAGAATTGAACGCGATATTGATGAGTTGTATCCAGAGTTGGTAGCCCATCCTATTATTCGAGAGGGAGTAATGGAGATCCTCACCTGAAAAGATCTCTGTTTGAAGAACTTCTCAGATTTCATGATCATTATTGAAGCGGATGGGAGAGTCTTTGATGCATTCGCAGATTTTGATTTCGACATGAAGAAATCTGCTCAGGTAGGATCACCAGCTGAACTGATAACTGCTGAAGCGATCAAAGCTCTGGTCCACAGAAAGCTGGGAATAATTGAACAAGTTGAACTGGAGGCTGTTGCAGAAACTCCTAAGGAAGATGATCCTAGGGAAGATGATCATATGAAGGGTGTGGGAGTTGTCGATGATAGTGGAACTGGTGCTGCAGTTCATGACCAGCCACTGGAGGCGCAAACAACTGGACATGATCAGGTGATGCAAAATATTCCTGCAACACACATCACCACTGATCAACTTCAGGAGATCATATCGTGTTTTAAAGATCTTCTTAAAGAAGAAGTTGAGGGAGTGTTGGCTAATGAACTTAGCAACACAATAGCTGATCAGGCAGATTGGCCTCAAAGAAATAAGGGATAAACGGGAATTGGCTATTTCCCAGATTGAAGCAATCAAAGATCAGTTCTATCAAACCATGACCAACCTGACTGCTGAATTTAAGAAGACAGTTGACGACAAGCTAGTACATGTTGATCAACAACAAGTTTCTCTTCTGATGGTCACTGAAAAGCTTGAAATGATTGAAGAAAAACTTGATAAACTCATTCTTACCCTCTCTACTGCCGTTGAATCTGTCAAGACTGAGCTGATCTCAAAGTTTTAAAATCTATCTACTCAAGCTCAAGGTTTATCTTTTGAAGATCTTAACAAGGCCATATCAGTCAGCTTTGGATCTCTGACTTCCCACCTCAATGCTCTTTTTGATCAAACCAAAAAGGGGGAAGGACAGATTGAGAAACCAACTGACTTTATCAGAACAACAGAAGAACTGATTCAGACAGTTGAATCCTATGGCCAGAGACTAGACCATCTGGATCTGTTTGCTAATGAAATTTCTGGGAAGATGGAGAAGTCAAATGCAAGAAAGTTAGTTGCGGGTGCTGGGACATCAAAACCTGTACCAGCCACTCAGACTAAGAGAGTCACGAGAAACACAGCTAGCCAGATACAGGCCAATAAGGAACTAACTGAGAAACTGTCTAAGGAGAAGATTGCTGAAGAAGCTCGTATTAGTGAAGAAGAAAGAAGGGCAGAAAAATTGGCAGAGGCAGAAGACCTGAAAAAGAAATACAGATCGAGGGCGAAGAAAGGCAAAGTCAAAAAATCTGGACCAGAACCTCAGTTGCCAGCAAGAGTTGATGAAATCATTCCGAAAACTGCTGCACATGCTGATAGGTTCGAGGAATGGAATAAGATCATAAGTGAATGACTTCTGGATGCTTTTGTTCTGGATCTAGTGCCACAAGAAGAATCAGCAAATGTAGAATTTCTCAACTGGTTGGAGAACAAGCACCCAGATTTTCTGAAATATCTGAAAAATGAGGCCAGAGTAATCAATGTGAGAATATCTCCTCAAGAGTATGACGTGATGGACTACTCGAAGAAGGCAGATGACTCATTTGACAGACTGACATTTCAAAGGTTCTATTTTGACATCCTGAACAAACTCGCATAACTGATCCTCAGCAGATCAATGATGTCAAATGGAAGCTATACCGGATATTCAACATTCCTCAGGATCAACGAGAAATGCCAGAGGGATATAAGCCAAGAGATTGAAGATCAGAAGACTGTTTAGGATCAGCTGAATTTAAACCCAAACTTTTCTGATGTAATATGTAATCGATAAATCTGATGAATGAAAAGTTTATTCTTTTTCTGATCCTAAGACAAAATCTCATTGTCTTCTGATTATGTGTTATTATTGTTTTATATTTATCAACTGTGTTGGTTTCTCAAGTGTTTTGGTTTCATAAAAAAATGGGGAAATTGTTGGGAAATTTAGAGTTTTGATGAAAGTTCTAAAACACATGTAATAGGACCAGTTAGACCTGTTAGTTGACTGATGTTTTTAATACCAGTTATAAGATGACCAGTTGATAATTATTAAATAGAACAACTGATGTATAAGATAGGTCACATATTGAGGGGGAACCTCAATATGTATAGGTCACATCTAAAGATCAGAAGAACAAAAGATCAGCTGAAGTCCGACATGCCAGAAGGCAAGGGAAGGACAGAAGATCAGACGATCTGATAAAGTCAGATAATCAGGTGAAGTCATGAAACACAAATTCAGAAGACCTGAAGATCAGATGACTACCAGAAGATCAGACCAGAAGACCTACATCAGCCGAGTCTGTTAGTTGACCTAAGACAACTGGCACCAGAAGACTCTATCAGGTAGACTGATCAGTTGTAACTGATCAGGTCAGCTCACACCAGGTGGTAACTGATGTTTCACCAAGTCATATGTTGTTGATCTGAACAAAAAGAATGTCAACTTTAGTTGGTAGAACAAACACTGAAAAGTGTTTTTGTTAACCAATAAGAACAAGACACGTATCAATGGAGTCGACAATACGGGATTTGGTGCTGCTTGGTCAAATGGCTATAAAAAATGACATACACGCTTTCGACCATGTCGTACCTAGAAGCACGTCACATCAAATCCTACATATCTACCAAATATAGCCGAAAATTCAAATTGCTCTCCAACGGCTCTTTGATTTCGAGGTCTATAAATATGGGATTACTCTTCAGAGTGAAGACACGAAAATTATCAAGAAGCTCATACTATAGTCAAATTTCCGCACGAAGAACACAACCTTGAAGATTATTTTTCTAAGTGTTCATCTCATAGTTCTTAGCACAGAAATCTTATCCTCTAGCTGTTAGGCTACTTAAATACTAGGAAAGATTTCAAAGTTGGAACAAACAACAAATTTTACCCAAAACCCAAAGTTAGGTTAAGTTTGTTTAGCAAGATTTCAGACTAGGGTTTCTAGTTCTGATTTCTGGGATCGGTTGAGTGAGAGCTCTATACATATCTGTTGGTGTAATGTGTTGGACTAACACAATAATCTAAGTCCAGTTGGTTAAGTTGGTGCCCCTTGTGATAGGGAAGAGTGGACGTAGGACTGGTTGTCCGAACCACTATAAATCTTGTGTGCATTTACCTGTTTGATTAATTGTTTTACACTATTGCACACAACTTGATTAAATCTGCATACATATTCTGAGTTAGGATCAGCTAGCATCAAGCTACTGATCTGATCAGATTGACTCCATAGTCATCTGATTGAAAATAGCTTCGAAATCTGATTTGTTATAAACTGGTTTTTCACACGGGTATAAACTAGCTTCCGCACAATCAGTTAAACTGATAGATACCGAACTGATCTGCCCTCAGGCGATCAGTAAGTTGGATATCAGTCCAAACTGATTCACTTGCACTATGATCAGGCAAACTGCAATCACACCTGATCTGCACGAAAAAGTTTTCAGAAGTCTATTCACCCCTCCCCTCTAGACTTCTGCCCTCACGAAACCCGTTCGGGACCTACATTTAGGAAAGTGTATTTTTACACTATACCTTTTTAGGGTATTGTAAAAGGTCATTGTTTTTATTACTACTCGTTATAGTGAAGTTTTTAGTCATTAGGCTCGTATAGACTGAATTAAGTCTTGGAAGGAAAATCTATAGTTTTGATGAAAATTCCAAAACATGTGTAATAGGACCAGTCAGATATGTTAGCTGACTGATGAATCGGATAGTTAACTAGCTGATAATGTATAGACAGCTGATGAGTAGTATATGTCATATATTGAGGGGGAACTCAATATATAGGTTAAGTCTTGTTCAGATCAGAAGACTCGAAGATCAGAAGACTGAAGAACTGAAGACCAGAAGACCTATCCTATTGAAGACATCAACAGAGTCTCAAATTGTGCTAAGACAACTTGAATCAGATGACTCAAGGCAGACTGATCAGATAAGCTCAAGTTAGTTGTTCACGAAGAATATTCACCAAGTCATATGTAAGATCAGACAAGAAGAATGTCAACCAAATCTGTCTGACAAGCGCCGAATATGTGTACTTGTCAACCAACAAGATATTGACAGGTATGTACTTGACTGTCAGAGCGCGATATGGAGTCTCAGGGTCAAACGCTAGAAATGACAAAATTGCATGCTTATAACATGGTTATCCCTGAGAACGTCACTTTATATCTCCAACCTACCTAAAATAGACTGAGATTCAAATTTCTCTCCAACGGCTCTTTGGTCTCAAGCTCTATAAATATGGGATCACTCCTTCAGAGTTAGATAGGAAATTATCAAGCTTCAAACATTCAAGCCACTTCCGCAAGAACACTCAAGAAACTCAAGCATATCTTCAAGTGTTCAGCTCATATCCATCTTAGCATAATTATCCTCTATAGCTTAAGGCTAAACAATTTGTTAGGGATAATTCCTAGTTGAAAAACAACAACAAATCATCCCAAACAGATCCTGTTAGGTTAGTTTGTTAGCAAGATTATAAGTTAGAAGTTCTAGCTTGTTTTCTGGGTTAGAGTGTGAACTCAGTAAACATCAGTTTGTACTATGTTGCCTAACACATTAAACTAAGATGGTTGATAGTAATTCCCCTGCTGATAGGAAAGACTATACGCAGGAGAAGTTCTCCGAACCACTATAAAAATATTATGTGTTCTTTATCTGTTTTACACCATGCACACTACTCTTTATAACAACATGCATAACACTTAAGAAGGACCAGTTTAGTCATCAAGATTACTGATCAGATCAGCCTAGTCGCTTATCAACTGATTTAGTAAAACCTTAAGTTTTTTTAAAGGTTTTTCACACGGGTTAACTGCTTCCACACATCAGCTTATCTGATAGACGTCTAATTGCCCAACTTTCAAGCAGTCGGTAGGTTGGATATCAGATTGTGTTGATTCACTCGCACTGTTAACATCACTTGTCTGATTACACGTTGTTCACGCAAAAAAGTTTTGAAAGTCTATTCACCCCTTCCCTCTAAACTTTTCACTCACTAAACTCGTTCGGGACCTGCAAGTTTATACGCAATTTGAATTTGTTTGCAAATCATTTTTAAGACTTCCGTTGTTATACACTTAATTTACTTAAATTCGAATTAATTAATATATAACGTGATCTGTTGGGAGATGAATTTAATAAAGAAGTTTTGATTAGATCCCAAAACCCCTGAGTATGATATGTTCAGGATAATCTTGATAGACTGGGTCAGGTTTCAGTATAGATTGTTCTGGAAGTTATCTGCACCATGTATAGTTAGCAGATATAGATCAGGTTAGATTTTGAAGATACTGAAGACTCATGAGATACTGAGCAACTGAAGAATCATGAGACTGAAGACTCGAGAATATCTTGAAGACTCGATGAAGTTCTTTGAAGACATCGAAGACTTCGAAGATTTATGAAGACTCGAAGACCTGAATATTGATATTTGAAGAAATATCTATCTGAATTCATACAAAACTGAGGAAAATATACAAGTTCAGAAAAGTAGATTTTGCCCAAAACATTCAAGTGCAGACAAAAGGAACTAAGTCTAGGTGTTGTTTAAGGTTGTCTCATTCAGAGAGATTGACCTAAAAGAGTCGTTTTGTTTGTCTACATTCACTGAAGACAAGAACCAATCGAGGAAGACAACTTTGCATTTTATCGATTAATACAGGACCACGAATTATGTCGGTAGTAGTACTAAGTTCCAAACTACAAAAATTGGTGATTGGCTACATGGTCGCATATTTCCTAAAAACATGCAAGGGAGTATTCAAACCTTAAATATAATGAATTAACCCTTGATATTATCTCCTCCAACGGATAGTTTTTCAAGAGTAACCTTGGTGAAGGTTTTCTATAAATACCATTGAGAGGTTACGAGAAATTTCAAGCAACTCAAGAGCTCATTCGTATTATTGCAAATTGAAGCACTCGAAAACCCTAGAATTTCCCATGTGTTTCACATTGGAGAGAGCTCATTCACTAAGCCTAGATTGATAAGAAATATCCAAGGCTTAGTAGAGATATCCTAGCCTTTTGCATTTGTTTAAAGGATATCTCACCCTAGTTGAAACCAACCCAAAACCCAAATTTGTTAAGGTAGTGTTGGGAAATGAATGTAATAAAAGAGGATTTTGATTAGATCCCAAAAAGTATGACATGTTCAGATAAATCTTGATAGATGAATCAGATTCGGTTTTAGAGTGTTAGGATATTATCTCGCACCATGTATAGATTGAGATTTAGGGTTAATTCATTGAAGGCTCAGAGAAATCAAGACTCAGAGAATTCGAAGACTTCGTGAGAACTCAAGACTCGAGAGAACTCAAGACTCGAGAGAACACAAGACTCAGAGAAACATCAAGGCCAATAATTACTAAAGACTTCAAGAATATCATAATAGATAGAATATTCCGAGACAATGAAGCCGAGGAATATAAATGGAATCCAATCCGGTGACATGGACCAACGAGAGGAAGACAACCACCTGGAATTCAGAACTTATAGAGAATAGTATGGATTTGAATGTGATTCTCTCCAACGGTAACATTCAAATCCACACTATAAATACAAGTTCTTCCTTCATTATCGAGAGGGGTGGATGCATGGAGATTATGCAAAAATGCTACAAAGCCAAAGAGCGATATAGTCAAAGCATTCCCACCCTAGAACACGTGTGTAGATATACAAATATATTCAAAGAGTGTTCTAGAACCCAACCTAAGCAACCCACGATGTATGGGAAGCTTAGAGAGATTTTCCCAACCTTAGCATTAGCTAAATAAGGGAAAATCTCACCATAGTTGGAGACAACACCAAAACCAAACCCGGTGGTGAAAGGAAGTTGTTAGGCAAACCCGAGTGAGGGTGATAAGTCCCGAAGGAGTGTGAACTCGTTAAACATCTAAGAGTTTGAGTTACAGAGGTAGTTAAAGCTTCTGTGGTCGGGTTGAGTAAAAGTTCGTGGAGTAGTCGAAAAGCTCGAAGTTGAGTTGAGTAAGTAAACTACACGAGGTAGTCGCTAAAAGAAGTTGATAAGGAATTTCCTAGAGAGGAGAGTGGATGTAGGAGTTGTCGAACCACTATATATTCTTTGTGTTGTTTCTTGCTTTATGTTTATACTTGTCATATGCATCTAGTTATAAGCAAAACACAAACACATGAGCTTAAAGTAAAAAAGAAATATTGGTATCCTTGTTCTTTCCCCGTTTTTATATGCAACGAAATAAAACGTTTTTGCTTCCAAGACAAGAAAAATAGGTTTTCCCACGGGACCATCAAGTGGTATAAGGCGGTGCTCAAAAGATTACTTCTTCAATGTAATCGTTTGAAAGAAGATCTAATTTTAAAACATCTTCGATCTAGTGGTATCAAGGAAAATGAAAGTTTTACACAACAATGGAATAATAGAACTTTTCATTGATAAAGACCAAGGTCGGGGTTACATTACAAGTTACAAAATCAAGAGAACACGGAGGTCAATACATAACTCTAAACCCTAAACCCTCAAGCCATAACCCTAAACCCTCAAGCCATAACCCTAAACCTTCATCCAAACCCAAACCCGATCTAGGAGGTAGGGATTAAGAGGAGGAAAAGAGAGATTTTAAGATCTCATCATTTTCCCCCACTTAACAGGGGGAGGAGGCTTGAAAGGTAATCCTATGCCAAGAACCCGATGGACTCTCCAATGGATGAGAGCGGCCAAATATTTGAGCCCTAAGAATTATGGGTCTCCAAATTATTAAATGGTGAGTTTGATATAGGAAGATCACCGTTGTCCGATCAAGTTCGATATCAAACTCACGCTCAGAATGCGCTTAAACGTATTAAAAAAGACACACAAGGTGCATACGATTAGGAGAATATTCAGATCCGACCCCGATGGTAGAGAAGTTTAGCAACGATTGTATGAGAAATCTTTGATGACGACGAGAACCGCAAAAAGGGACACAAAGGGTTGATTTGAGAAGATGAAATCATGGAAAAGGGGTTAAAGATGTTTTGCGGAAGTCTCACGGAAACAAGGGTTCACCGGGATACATAATTCTACAAAGAAGATAAGTATGGTGAATGAGTTATGTCGTGTAAAATATTGGTCCAATTTATAGAGGCCGAAGAAGGGTGCAGATGCAAATTTGAGTTCTCAAAGCCTTTTTAGAAAAATTTGCATCAAGGAATGTAGAAATTCGATAAATTGGATAAAGTTACTGGCGGATTGACATATCGAGAGTGTCGACGATATCTCAAGATGTCAAATCGCACCAACTTAGGGAATAGAGGCTACTATTCTAGACTAAGTTTTAATAAAGAACACTTTCCAATTGGCTTAATCCAGGAGAATGATTAGGTCAACAAGAATCGATTACATACAAAGTCGATCAAATGAAGAAAATCACCGAAAGCATGAAAACTTCACCAAATCAGATATATCGGTCTATATCAGTTGAAAGGGGAACTTCAACTTGAGGGGGAACTCACAGAATCAAAAGTAGATGATCAAGATCAAGACATGGCTGCAGACAAGACTGATCGAGATCAAATAAGTTAGATGAGTTCAAATGATGAGCTGTGCAATAAACCAGAAGTGAAGAAAAGCTAAAAACCAGCAAATCATAAGAGAAGGTTGCAAATCAGAAGATGAGCAAAAGAGACTGATCAAGATTAGACGTGATCGAAATCAGATATGATAATGAGCAGATAAAGACTGATCGAGATCAGACGTGATCAAGATCAGATATGATAAACCTGATATGCTAACCTGATATAATGACCTGATGCTATTCTGATATATTGATCTAAAGATGTGTTGATCTGATGAGTCAAGCTAATCAGATCAGGCAAAGAAGAAATCAGATAGCTTAGGTAAAGTGATCTGAGGCTCAGTAAGTAAAGAGAAACTGAGACTCAGTATAGGTCAAAAGACCTGAGGGTCAGGATGTCTGAAGTCAGAAGAAAACTGAACTCAGTCAGCATGAGTGTCAGTATGCCTGATCAGACAAGGTCCGTTGAAGAGGAATGAGAAGTTTTGAAGATCAAGAAGATCAAGACCAAAGATATCTGTAATTCTTTATGTTTTTGTCTTTATCTTGTGAAAAATTCATTGTAAAACTGTAATAGTCTATCATACATCAATGAAAACTTTATCTTTATGCTCAAAAGATAATACCTCATTATCTTTTTACATGTTTTTATATTTGATATGCCTGATTATTATTATTTGGTGATGAAATTGTTGGGTGATTCATTGCTGAATTAATTATTAAGAGATTTACCATTCTTGTAATAGGAAAAACTGAAACCTGAGTATAGGTTAAGATGTGTTGTAACAAGATGGTTTTGGCATCATCAAAAAGGGGGAAATTGTTGGGAAATGAATGTAATAAAGTGGATTTTGATTAGATCCCAAAACCCCTGAGTATGACATGTTCAGGATAAATCTTGATAGATGAATCAGGATTCAGTTTTAGAGTGTTCGAGGATATTAGCACCACCATATAGTCCGGCAGATATAGAACAAAGGTTAATGAAGGCTCGAGAGAACACGAAGACTCAGAGAACCCCAAGATTCGAGAGAACTCAAGACTCGAGAGAACTCAAGACTCGGAGAAAACCAAGGCACAAGAATTACTCCCCCAAAGAATCATAATGCTCAAGATATCCCCGAATATCCGAGGCAATCAAGAAGGAGGAATATTGTTTGACATGGACCAACGAGGAAGACAACAAACCCTTTCATAGAGAATAGTATGGATTTGAATGTGATTCTTATAAATATTCAAATCCACACTATAAATACAAGTTCTTCCTTCATTATCGAGAGGGTGGATGCATGGAGATTATGCACAAAATGCTACAAAGCCAAAAGAAGCGATATAGTCAAAAAGCATTCCCACCCTAGAACACAAGTGTCCCAGAGTATACAAATATATTCAAAGAGTGTTCTAGAACCCAACCTAAGCAACCCACGATGTATCGAGCTTAGAGAGATTTTTCCCAACCTTAGCATTGAGGCTAAAACCATTGTAAGGAAAATCTCACCATAGTTGGAGACAACACCAAAACCAAACCTTGGTGAAGTGAGGTAGTTGTTAGGCAAACCCAGTGAGGGTGATAAGTCCCGGCGAGTGTGAACTCGTTAAACATCTAAGAGTTTGAGTTAGTAAACTACAGAGGTAGTCAGAAAGCTCAGGGTCGGGTTGAGTAAGTAAACTACGTGGAGTAGTCAGAAAGCTCAGGGCCGAGTTGAGTAAGTAAACTACACGAGGTAGTCAGAAAGCTCAGAAGTTGATAAGGAATTTCCCTAGAGAGGGAGAGTGGATGTAGGACTGGTTGTCCGAACCACTATATATTGTTGTGTTGTTTACTGCTTTATGTTTATACTTGTCATATGCATCTAGTTATAAGCAAAACACAACACATGAGCTTAAAGTAAAAAGAAAAATTGGTATCACTCTGTCCTTTCCCCTGTTTTATATGCACCGAAATAAAACGTTTTGCTTCCGAACGCGCAAAATAGGTTTTCCCACCGGGACCATCAGGTAGTTTGTGTGTGATTTGTTGGTGAGTTAGAGTTGTAAAGAGTGAGTAAGCTACAGTGAGTTAGCCAGAAAACTCTAGAGAAGAAGTTAGTAAGCTACTCGTGGTAGTCTGAACACTTGTGTGTGTTTGAGTTAGTAAGCTGCAGTGAGTCGACCCCGAGAAAACTCAAGGTAGAAAAGTAAAGTAAGCTACTGATGAGTTAGCTTTGAAAGCTTTAGGAAGTGGTTAAGGAATTTCTCCGAAGATCGAGAGAGAGTGGATGTAGGAGCTTGAGTCTCCGAACCACTATAATTCTTTGTGTTGTTTGCTTTTACATCTTTGCATTTTATCATTGCATGTTTTTTTTCTTGAAAAGTGACTTTCTTGATAATTGGTTGGAATCAATCAATTGAACTTGCATCAAATTGATCACTGACCTTAATCCTTATTTTATTGAAGGAAAATTTTCAAACAAAAGCTAAAAGGAGTATAAACTTAGGGCCAACCATTCCGCACACTTGAGTAGCTAGAACAGATAGTTACCAAACTGAACTAACCCTATTGAGTGTTCAGTAAGGTAATTATCTGATCCAAGCTCCTCAGGATCTCTGATAAATTCAGGATCGGTTGAAAAAAGCGGCTCGGGATCATTGTCTCGAAGAGACTTTGACTCAGGGCAATCCGTGCTTCTCAGGGCAAAATTATCTGGATAACCTGACCCATCTGACCTCAGTGAAAAAAAAGTTTTAAAAATCACTGAACACGTGTATTCCCCCTCCCATACACGTGTGAGACTCATTAGCACCGGGACCAACATGATCTCATATATCTCCAGGTCCACAAGTAATACTAGTAATTTGAGCCTTCTGTGATCCTCTCACAATAGAGACACAACCATCACCTTCATCATATAATTATAACATTAATTAGTTTCTTTAATATGATAGATAAAAACAAAAATATATTATAAATCATAGAGAGTATATACTTTTGAAAAATACCTGCTTGAGAAAATCGAATGAGGAATTTGAGTTTGAAAGGGATGATTGACGGTAACGTAGAATAATTATTATGTTAATTGTATGAACTTATGAAGACAAACACATAACAAAAAAGGGGGGTTTGAATTGGAATTTATAACTATTAGTATTTAATTATTACCAAAATAACAAATAATCAAATTCAATTAATAAAAAACTTTCAATTCATAGTTCATTCATCCCTTGTATTTTGAATTTTTCAATTAAATGTATCGTTTGTTCCACTTTACTCTCAAATTAATGACCCTCAATAAACAATAAGATATGTTTATCGGTTTTATCCCTTAATTTTATCCAATTGAAATAAGCTCTTCAATGAACCTTTTTAACTAAATAGTTTATATACGATCTAAATTTAATTCAGTAAAAGCATTAGTCTCAAGGATAAAGCCAAATAAATTCCCAAATACGCAAGCTCGATTCGAAAGAATTTAATTTATATCACCCTAGTAAATATTACTAGTTGTTATCAATTGTCATACACACGCAACAATTACGGATTACGCGATACGAACTAAAAGGCATATAAGAATAAAATATTTCAAGTGATCAATCTAAATTAATTATCCAAACATGCAAGAAACTAAAACAAATGATATAAATAATTTGAGAATAACAGTATCACAAACGATATCGAATTTAATTAGTAGTCATCAAAACACAAGTTTAGAAATTCGTAATTGGAATAAAAGGACTTAGCCGTCCATAGGCATAACAAAAGTATTAAAATTGAATAAAGAAAACAGGAAAAAAACTCAAGAACAAACTCTACCGATGCTTTCTTCTTCTCCACGGTTCTTTATGCCCAAGATTATGCTTCTCACACGTACGTACTGTATCCAGCTGCTGCCCCCTTGAAAGCCGAGCCCTAAGTGGCATTTTAAGTCGGGAATTTAGGCTAGACAAAGTGTAATTCCCATTGGCCCATAAGGTTCCAAATTTCAGCCCACAATGGACCCCCCAATGTGGGCTACAGTGGACAAAAATCAGCCTAGAACATCATTATTGAGGTTTGCGACTTTCTCCAACATTTCTATTTTTCCAAAAAAGAGCCTAAATCATTTAAAAACTCAAACAAAAAATCAAGTGGACTTTTAACTCATCAAATCACATATAATTGGAAAAACAAACAAAAAAATCACACTAGAATTAAAATAATTACACTCTAGACAACTTAAATGATGCACTATTATCCACTTATCAATGATGCACTGAAAAAATCAATATTTTCTTCTCTTCCTTCCTTGCATGATCACTCCCTATTTCTTCCACCTCCAACACACGATAAAACTAAAAAGTCTGATAATAATATTTAGTTAATAAGTTGATAAATTCAATTAGATAAATTAAGTAAATTTATGTATGTTAAGTAGAAACCTGAAAAGTTGTAACTTGAAACTAAAAAGTTTATTAATAATATTCATTTTTTTAATATATTAAAAAAATTAAGTTGTATAATTAATTCACAATCTACCATGATATGAGTGGGTCTCACGTGCACCGGGTGCACCGTACATTCATAGTGCATTTTATAAGCTTGCAACTATACAAAATAGAAACATGCAACTATTCCAAACAGAAGCATGCAACTATATTCCCATATTAACAGTTGCACTTTTCTGTGCAAATAAGTCGCACTTTTCAGCATAACAAGTTGCACGCTTCTAAAATACACTATGAGTGCACGGTGCACCCGGGTGCATACAAGACTTAGCCCCATGATATATATACTTAAGTTGGTTAAGTTAATTGTTGTAATTATATATAAAAATATATTTAACGGTAGATAGTGAATTACGTAAAAGGATAAACTTGTCCCAAAAAAAATCATGACATATGGTAATAATAGAATGTGTCACTTGTCGAAAGAAAGAATGAGAAAAACATCCTCCTTTTATTATATATATGTGTGTGTGCAGGTCTTATGTGAAAATTTTTAAAGATGAAAAAATAAAAAATTTACGGATATAAAACGTAGAAAAGGCTTAGTTAACGAAATGAGTATTAATGCACTTTGTGGCCTAATGGTAAGTAGTTTCATATTTCGGTTGCTTGCCCCGGCTTCGATTCCTTTTCATCAGGGTTTGAATCGTGGTCATTGGAAAACTTAAAAAGCAAGCCCACCACTATAACACATTATAACTTCTTAAGAAAGTTTCTCATTAGTTTATTTATATTTTGTCGTAAAAAAAACTACTAATAAAGAGTGGGACTCATGTCCACCCGGGTGCACCGTGCACTCATAATGCATTTTAGAAGCGTGTAACTATACAAAATAGAAACATGCAAATATTCCAAACAGAAACATGCAACTATGTTCACATATTAACAGTTGCACTTTTCTATGTAAATAAATCACACTTTTCAGCATAACAAGTTGCACGCTTCTAAAATACACTGAGTGCACGATGCACCCAGGTGCATGCAAGACCTAGCCACTAACAAAATATATAATTAGTGTCATGACACGCCAATTTATACACATATTCAGCAAAATTTAAAGTAATTATTGTCAATTCGTTTGCTAAGTATATTTTTTTTTAGTTAATAGTTTTACAAAATACCAAATAATTAGTACATAAATATGAGGGCACCATTTTCATTTGAAAAAGAAGTTTCGAAAGTTTGCCAATGTGTTTTCTCTATATAACGTCTTGAATAATAAAGTAGCATTTTCCTTCCAATCGTTTTGGAAGCATTTCTTGTATCATAAATTCAAAACATAGAAAAAATGTATGTTCTGAAGGATTTTAAATTTAAATTAAAGCACTATTACATTCAAAACAAAAACAGTATTATAGGAAAAATATAACAGTATTACATGAAAAAGTATAAAGTATTACATAAAAAATAAGAAAAAATAAAATTTTGAAGTGTATTAAATGCATAGCTGAAACAATATTAAAATTCATAATCAACAATCGCTAATGCCTTCTATTTTAATTTCAAATAGAAAATTGAAGCAGTATTACAAGCAAAAATATAATAGTATTACAAATAAAATATAACAGTATTACATGAAAAACATAACAGTATTATAAGAAAAAACATAACGATATTAGAATCTAAACATAAGAAAAATTAAGGTAAGTTATGAAGATTATCTAATCATAATGAAGTAGTACTACATGTAAAACGTAACAATATTATAATAAAAAATAATATTTTAAATGCATTATATATACAATTTGTAAATAGAAGCAAAAGAAAAATATATATCTTCATATATTTGAATCAACTAGATAACAAGAGTTATATTTTATTTTATTTTTATCAATCAATTGTGAATTGTAATATATCAATAATTAAATATACATATTTAATTAAAATAAATACACATGATTAATTAAAATGCCAAGCAGGTCGCCCGCTTCGGGCCAATGCCCAGCCCAAATCAATACTTAATTAAAATGTATAAACAGATTTATTAAGGGCTAAACCTCATTGTTGGAAGATAACTTTGTGTAGCATAGTTGATGGGATGTCCCCCTTTCTCTTCTAGAGATCCGAGTTCGAATCCTGTTGGCTAGTTTTAACACTTTTTTAACAAGGTAATTTTAACATTTTTTTCATATGTGAAAATTTTCACATAACACGAACTTAATATATGGTGGTACTGGGATATTTAATAGGTGGTTCTGCTAAATTAATTGTGGTACGGGCTTAATGTATGGTAGTACGAACTGAAATAATTATTGTACGAGCTTAATATATGATGGTACGGATTGAATATATGGTGGTACAACTAAAATAATTTTGGTACGGGCTTAATACGAACTTAATATATGGTGGTATAGGGCTATGTAAAAGGTGGTACGGGCTAAAACGATTGTGGGCCATTTAATTTTTTTTAATTATTTCATTAAGTATATAGTGGGCCAAAAAGATATCCTCTTAGCTAAAAAGGCAATTTATAACTTGACGAAAAAAAAAAAAAAAAAATTGTTATTGGGCCTTTTATAATTCAATCCCAATTAATTGTTGTAATTATGTATAGGAATATATATAATGGAAGATAATAAATTATATACATGGGAAAACTTGTCCCAAAAAAAAATCGCGACATATGACAGAAATAGAATGTGTCACTTAGAAATAGAATGTGTCACTTGTCGAAAGTTGGAGAAAAACATCCTCCTTATATTATATATATATATATAAAAGATTTGGTTTCTTTATATTTAATCAAGACACTATCACTTTTCTTGAAAAAAAAATGTTTTGCAACAAGGAAATCAACGATCTTAATGCATGTATAGTTATTGCAAATGTCGTGTCCAAGAACAAAGAGACGAAAGACAAAATTACAAAAGAATTATTTTATTAAGGAAAAACGAGCGGCTAAATAATTTGGGGACACATGGGGTGGTTGGTTTTGGCTGGCGTCTAGATATTTTAGCAAAGAAGAAATCATACATTACAAAACCATGTTAGTGGGGTTACTTTCCGGCTGAAAAACCGACTTAATAATTGATAAAAGCTAATTTAACTTAAGTATTGACATATTAATTAATAGAACTTTTATAATCTAGCTAACACTTCGTTCGAGCTCCATAAGTGAAAATTTTGGGGAAATTGTCTTTTTTGTTATTTAACTTTGACTCATTTTGATCATAATTAGCGCATTTTAATATTGATTTTGTAGGACCATGATTAAAATGCATTCGTCAAAGTTATCTGACAAAAAAAATAATTTTTCCGAAAAATTTTATAATATCAAACTAATCGAGTTTGTATTATGTTAGACTGGAATAAAATTCGCTCGAGCTTGAATCAACTGATTGTCAAATAAATTAAATATAAAATTTGAGCCTCAATAACTTCTAAAAAAATTAATACTACTAATTACCTCTCCAGTTACCACCCATCTGTGCCTTCAATCTTACCAAATTTCCCCTAAAACAAGTGCTATTAGGTGGACAATATAAATCCTTTATTTGATTACGTGGGGTGAGTTGATGTTGAAGGGTCTTTATTCACAAGTTAGGTGAGTTTGATGTAGGATATCTATCATCAACAGCCATTCTTTCAAGTAATCACAGAAAATATCATTCAATTTAAATATGTATTTTAAACATGTAATTTGTTTAAATTGAAACATGCAATTTGTGTTATTGAATAAAAACCTTTTAATAGCATGTTTCAATATAAACAAATTGCATGCTTAAAAAATATTTTTAAGTTGCACGGTGCATATGATACACACGAGAATTTGTCTTTACGTTGGAAATCTTACACGTCAATTTAATTTGTATCATGTTTCATATCGAAAAACTTATAATATTTTGTTTCCTTTTGCTTTTCCTTTTATATCAACACGGTTTTCCTGTTTCACAAGCCTGTTTCATCTGGTGTTTTATGTCTTGGATTTGCGCCACGTGTTTATGGGCCGAGTAAACTATCTACACCCTAAACACTAAATAATAAACCTTAATCATGGCCTATTCGGGCCGGGTGAACCATGAACCACTCTGACCTGGTGACGGAACGGAGTGGACCGGAATGGACACGTGGCACAAATCCGAGGCATGAAACACCAGATGAAACACGCATGTGAAATAGGCAATCCGAGCCGCTTTTATATATGTTGATTGAGACTAAGTCTTATATACATTCAGGTGCACTGTGCACTCATAGTACATTTTAGAGTTATGTAATTTGTTACATTGAAAAATGTAATTTGTTTACACTGAACTGTGTAATTATTATAAATATGAAAAAATAGTTGCATGTTTTAGTGTAAACAAGTTGCATGATTCTAAAATGCAGCATAAGTGCACGATGCACATGAGACCCACTCGTTCATTGATTCTTATTGATTTTGAATATTTTTTGGTACGAGAGAAATCCATCTACATATATGAAAATGATGAGTGTGAGATGTTGGATTATGGAGCCTGATCGACTGCTTCACTAGCCGAAAAAAAAAATTGAGGTTTATTTTTGGTAGATTCGACCAGAATGGACCTTAAAACCTAGTTTTGCCTATAAATACCTATCTGATTCGTTGTATTTGCTATCACCGGAATATTAATAAATCTCCGACTTGGTAGTACCCCCACACGTAATCATTCTTGACGAACTCGGTAATCAAATCTATGTTATTTAATTTCGTTCTCTCTCAATTTTTCTATAATTGTTGTTTAAATCCTAACATGAAAGAGAATAAAAATTAAATATCTTATTAATAAGGAACAATATACTACATAAGAATGAAGGTACACCCTTTCTAATGTTTAAATTACAAAGAGTCAAGAGGGAAATTCACAACCAACCAAGATATGAACCAAATCCAACATGATCAATACTGCAAACAATATGTTAAATACGAAAATATAATGTCAAAAACCTAGGAATTAAAAAAAAAATGTTTGAAAAGGTAATTTAGAAGAGAAGAGCAAAAGCCATGGCAACAAAGGAGGTGAAGAAAGTGGGGAAGAAGACGGAAGCGTCGGAAGTGGGAGCCGGAGCCGGACCGTCTGCGGCGGCGACGCCGTTGACGGCGGAGAGTGCCATGAGCATGACTATCATGAATGCCATCTTCATGTTCTTGGCCTCCATTGATGTATATATATTTAAAAACTTGTGTTTTTTAGAGAAATGAGGAGAATGAATGAATTGTAAAAATATGGGGCAGAGTGGGATTTTATATACACCTAAAGCTTTTTTTTTTTTTTTTTTTTTTTGCTTCGTCCAGCTATCAATAGGGGGGTTGGGGGGTGGGGCCTGGGGCCTGGGGAGCTGCCCGGGATGGGAGTGTGAAAACATGGAGATTGGGGGTAGAGCTGTTAAACGAAACGAGCAGCTCGAGACCTTAGCTCGACTCGTTGAAGGTTGCACTCGGTTCGTTTATATTGGAGTCGAGTTCAAATTTGGAAAATACATTATTTATTAATGAGTTTACTTGAGCTCAACTCGTTAAAGTTTGAACTTGGTTCGTTTATACTGATAAGAGACATCCAGCTCGTAAAACGCTTGATTTACTATCGAACCTACTTAAGCTTAACTCGTTAGTCTTGATAACCAATAAATTTCTTGTAATTCCACTAGTAGGGCTGGCAATTTGTGCTATCGTGTTGTGTTTCTTGTCGACACGATAGTGACATGACACAATAAGGTTAAACATGAACACGACATGGTAAGAATTTGTGTTGATACGACACGAACACGAAAAATTTCGTATCAACACGACACGATATGCCACGATAAGAAAAATAAATAAATTTTATAATATAATTTATATTATAATATTTGACATGATATAATATGACACGATATACACGTTACACGACAAAAAAATATAATATATGTAATAAAATTACACAATATCAAGTCATATATACAATTCAAATATTTTTTCAAGCTCATCGAATTGACATGAACACGATAAGAGAACTTCGTGTCATTATCGTGTCGACGCGATAATGACACAAACACAATAAATCTAAATATCAATCCGCAATTTTCATATTATTTTTGTATTGTGCTATAGTGTGATGTCCAAAATTATCATTCCTATTCACTAGGCTCGTTTGCCAATCAAACTAAATTTTATTTTTAATTTCTTAATTTAATTGAGTCAATTCGAGCTCGATCTAACAAGTTCGAATCAAATACTCTGCTTGAACAACAGCTGGGGCACATGGAAATGCCCAATTGGTAATAATTGGGGGTGGAGGGAAGCTGCCCGAATTGCCCAGACGTGACAGGTTGTCCAATGTAGAAAACACTTGTCAAAAAAGCAAATATGTGGGCCACCACCACTAATTCCAAACTCAACCCACCATTGCGATTTTCAGATTGGAAATTTCTTTTTCTTAATTACCAACGAAACTCAATAACCTTTATATTTCAAAATTATGATGATTTGGTTTTGGTAGGTCAGAAATCGATCATAATTGTAAACTCTGGAATTCATTTCAAATTTGAAAGGTGTGTGAACGTGAATAAGCTTGATCATTGGTCACAAGTTACCTACTTTTGGGCAAAATAAATTAGCAAAAGTTTTCCAAAGTATACGAGTCATATAATCATTTAAAATTTTAAAATTGGGGTTAATTTTTTCATATTTTATTTTTATAAAATTAATTAGATCGTAAGCTCACCAACGTTTGTTTTTTTTTGTTTTCTCTCTTAAATTGGATCATGTAATCTGAAATAAACATGCTAATGTCAATATGTTTAATAGCTATAATTAAGGAATGAGTTCTTGATGGATTATCCTATAACTTTATGAGACACTGTTATGTGAGACCGTCTCACGGTGAAATGGAGTATAATTTATGTATTGACGCTTTAACATTTTGGGAGGGATGTGTGTTGATTGTGCTAAATTGTACTCCGTCTCATACATGAGACCATCTCGTGTGAATTTTTGTCTAATTTTATACCTCCAAAATCAATTATTAGTCAACGTAATGTGCCATTTGCTAAGAGCCATATGTTTAATGATATTAAATTTGAAGGGGATATAAAATTATGTGATAAAATTGAAAAAGTTTGAGAGGATATTTTTTGGTATTATAAATACCACATGAGAGGCGATATGCGATATCCACCTAAAATTGAAAAAGGAATTAATGTCGTTCATCTTTTAACGGGTTGGAAGAAAATTAAATCTTCCTATCTCTCTATATAATTAAGGCCAAATAATTAAATTTAGCACATACTTTTAATTTTTCATCAATTTTAAGACATATTTTTTACTTACTTATCTCTCCAAATATTTTTTAATCAAATCTTCTTATCTCTACAAATGTAGCACATACTTTTACTTACTTAAAAACATCCATTTTCGGCAAAGTTCGTCTGATGTGATTGTCGGAGTTAACTTGTCTTGCTAATGTGTAAATATTAAAATTAAAAAAAAATTATCACCACCTAAAATTAAAAAATAATGACCCGAGACATTTTTATATACCGCATTTTTTTAACCTTAGATAATGATATTTTTTTATTTTAATATTTATGTGTCAGCAAGACAAGTGGAATTCGGCGACCATATCAGACGATTCTTGCCAAAAATTGTGATTCGGGATGTTTTTAAGTATTAAGTAAAATTGTGTGCTACATTTGGAGAGAGAAAAAAATATGTGCTAAAATTGAAGAAAAATCAAAAGTATGTGCTAAATTTAATTATTTGGCATATAATTAATAGGCACTCTCTTTTTTTTTTCCTTATGTGTCGTTTTATGGTTGAATTAAATGATGTATTGTATTTTTAGAAAGTGTTCGTCTAAGGGTCACTATTAATTATATTAGGTGACACAATAATATAGAATTGATTTAAAATAATTTGAATGATATATATTAATTAGTTGCCAAAATATGAGGAACTTATATTCGGCCAAAAATTCTTGAATAATTTGGCGTTGATTTAAAAAAATCAAAATTATATATTAACTGATTTATTTTATTTTGATTCACATATTTTGACTTCATATTAAAGAATATTTTTTTATAAAATAATATTGACATTATAATTTTATTCCATGAACCGTTTGAGCAAAAATACTAGACATAGTGAATAATTATTACTTTATGTTTACTGTGTTTTTGTATATATTCATATTTTTAATTATTAAATTTATTATTTATTTTGAATATTTTTTTTAAAGAACCCGCGCAACAGGCGAACACTAAAATTAGTTAATAATAATAAACCGTGAAAATTGAGGGAACGGTAATAACAAACCGGTTCTTAGAGTCATCTTAAATTTGACAAGTTAAACATCAAAATTGTTGAATACATCAAGTGTGCACATAATTGTATAAAAGAAAGTATAAAAATAGTGAATGTTATATACTCAATAATCCTTCAACGAGTGTTGGATATCAAATAATATTCCACATCGAGATAATATGGAAGGATTATGAGATTTATTAGGATGAACATTATCTTCATTGATATGAGACATTTTAGGAGATGCATAAAAATAAATTCGTGCGGGTTTAGTCCAAAGCGGACAATATCATACCAATGCGGGGATTTGAGTCCACACACTCATAATGTAATCGATTATATATATTTTTTAAATACCTAACATTATAAAGCTAGTTGCCTTGTCAAAAAAAATAAAAATAAATAAAGCTAGTTGCGTAGCTCTGAATAATTTTTTTTTTTTTGACAGGTGAATAATTAAAGCAGAAATTTATTACTCCCGAGCTCTTCCCAGTTGAGTTCCCTGTGATTGGGCCTTATTGGGCTTATTGTCGTACCTATTGGGCCTTCAAGAGTAACTAAGGCCCAGGTTTTTTCTCACCCCATTTTTAGAAAATACACCCCTCACATAATTAGTACACCCCCCAATGAACTTCGTAAACTACTATTCTCCCTCTTAATTGTTTCTTCCATTCAAATCAAATCGTACATCCACAATATCTCAAGTTTGAAAATCGTCCACCACCTCCCCACCACCCATCATCATTATCATTGTCAATGCTCATGTCATTCTTATACCGTACATAACTAGAGATTATTTTTAATGTTTTTAAGTTTTGTTGTTAAATTTTCAGAATTCTACTAAATTTAGGTTAAAGTTTAGAGTTGAAAACATTTGTTGAATGTGTATTTGATTTTAATGTTTGTATAGTACATGATTTATGTACAAATGTATGGTCAATTACAATTTTATTTTATTTTTTTTGGCGAAAAACGAATAAAATCATCAATTGAAAATTTGGGATCTGAATTTTTCGATTTTTTGTCTTAATTTTGATTTTTTTTAAAAAAATTTTGATACATTTTCCAAAAAAAATTGATTTTTTTTTCAATTTTCGAAAATATTTCAAGAAAAAGATAATTTGACATTTCAATGGTATATATTTCCTAAAAATAAGGTGCGAATAACGTGGGCCTTTAACTAATGGGCTTTTCTAAGGGAAAAGCGTGAGACTGAGGCGACGACGTTTCAATGACCTGTCCAATTGGAGGGAAACCCATCTCACCGTTGATTGTTGAATCAACGGTCCAGATTCTTCTCAACCACCACCAATTGCAGTAAAAAAAGCAAGGAAAAGGGCGTATTTACTGTTTTCAATTCATTCGCAAAAGAGAGAAAAACAACTGTGAATCATTCAAAGAATAATGCTATCTTGATACATAATCACATAATCAAACTAAACAAAGTGTGAATCTTTTCATTCTCCCTGCATTCTCCGTTCCTTAGATTCTGTATTTTCTATTTCCAATTTTCCATATACTTTACACTTTTGCTTTAATCTCTGTTTCTAACGTGGGGATTGTAATTAAATTAAATTCCTAAATGCTGCGATATTTGACAAGTGGTTTCATCTTCACTAGATCTTGAGGTATGATTTGCGTTTCGTTTACTTTGATTCGTTCAATTGTAGTGAAAATATTGTGTAAAGGGTTAGTGGATTTTTATGTGGGTGCAGATTTTGAGTGCATTGGGAGATGGATAAGTTGCAGTGGGGGAATAGGAAGGCCCCGAGGCGTTTGAAGATGAAAGACTCTTCTTTGAGTGCGAAATCCAACGGCGGAGGGGGCGGCGGCGCCGCCGCCGGTGTTTCGGAGAAAAAGATGAGTTCAAGTATGGTGGATGATAATAGTAATAGGCATAGGCGTGATCTTGCTCCCGTTTTGTCTCCTCATCTTCCAAACAGGTACTAATACTATGAATTATGATCATTTTCCTTTGAATTGTTTATAAGATTGAATTTTCTTCAATTTTGGTTGTTTCACAGTGTCAATGCTTTTGTGGGTTTTTTTTTTGTTTTGTTTGTTTATCCCTTTTGAGGTTCTTCATGGAAGGTGAAATTGAATTTCTAAATTAGGTTTCAAGATTGGGAGTGTTGAGTCATAATCTTTCTTGAAATTGGATTCTGCAGTAGTGTTGTGATTTGGGTTTAGTATATATAGTAAAAGGGAGATGAGAAATATGGAATATATGCATATACCTTGAAAATTCTTGTGTACTTTGTGATAAAATGTAAAACAAGTTGGGAAACCTAAATTAACTTGTTAAATGATTGCATTAGGGTTCAATCATCAATCTAACATTGGTAAATCAGACGAAAACTGGATTAAACACTTGTGTTTCAAGTCAATCTTTTATGACATTTGATGATAATGAATGCATACTTATCTGGCTTCCACGAATTTCTAGTGAACTAATCATCGGTTAGTTCAAATGACTGCAGAAAAGCACCAACGGCTTCGTTGCCTGTGAAGGAAGAAGGGTGCTACGCCAAACGGGGATTTGGTGAAAGCAGCAGCAGCAAGGTTGTTCCGAAGGAGGAAACTCAAAAAAATGTATGGCCGAGGTTGCTAATTTCATTATCGAACAAAGAAAAAGAGGAAGATTTCATGCAAATGAAGGGTTGCAAGCCGTCGCAGAGACCCAAGAAACGAGCCAAGTTGATCCAACGAGCCATTTTGGTAGGTTTTGATTATATGTAGCGAAATGAAATCATTTGATAACTAGTGAGTTATGACTTACGAGGACATGACAAGTGTTTTTTATGTGCAGTTGGTGAGTCCCGGTGCGTGGTTATCGGACGTGTGCAGAGAGAGATATGAAGTGAGAGAGAAGAAGACATCAAAGAAGGTACTTAATCAGTTATCAATATTTCCATTCGAAATTATTTTTGCATGAATCTAATTTTGGTTTTGCAATATGTTGTTTGTTGCAGAAACCCAGAGGGTTGAAAGCTATGGGAGGCATGGATATTGATTCAGAATGATGTGAGAAAATATGGATGAAGTTGTTTGATGTTTCTTTCTCTTAATGATAGCTCTAGCCAGATTTAGTTTCGTTTTTAGTACATGTTTTGAAACTCTACAAAGTGTCGTAGAAGCACTTATTTTTAAAGCTGTTAGACACAACTTTTCAAAAAAATAAGTGCTTCTAGGTTTTGTATTGTGTTTCAAAACACCCCTAGTAATGGAGATACAATGTGTTTTCAATTGATCTTCATCAAAATGTGTTTTTAGTGAAAATGTTTATGTTGATGATTTCATGTTTTTTTTATTTTGTGCTATCATGAAACGTTTTCCACTCCATAAACAATGTTTGTTTGAATCAGAACTTTAAAAACAAAATTTTGCCATCAACGGAATTAAAAAGCCATCAATTTTATGTGTTGTAAACAATATATGTAATACAATTGGAGTTTTTTTGTTTGTTTTCTTGCAATAATGCACGGATTCTCCTAAAAATCTCATGTTACGGTTTTGAGCTCGCGCTTGCCCCTTAAAACGGGTGCAATTTCTGCTAATTGAGCAGTCACTCAGCAAATCCAAAAAAAAAAAATTTGGATTTGCGAATTCGATGAATGAATCTTACTTCATAATTAGATACAATCATGTTATTAAGCATTAGATGTTATTTTAATTCAATTTTATTATGTAATATAATTTAAATTGACAATGTTATTTATGCATTCAATTTCCTATTATGACTTGTGTATTTGGGCCAATGGTTTTTTTTCTTTTTTATGATAAGCAAAAAAATCTTCATTAGGTATAAAGTGGGTACAAGGGGTACACCCTCTCTTACAAATGAAGGTAAAACCAAGTATAGAAAAGGTCTAAAAATTTGACTCCCTACACCGATTGTTCATGAGCAAGTAGTATAAGGATTATCCAACGCATAAAGGAAATGTCTCTTGCATGTGCCTATTTCGCTGTGATCCATGACCAAATTCTTGTAATAATTTCATTGATAATGTTAGTTGGGTCCGGTTTTTTATTGTCGAACACCCATTTATTTTTTTTTTTTCCAAATAGTCCATACCGCTCCTATCAAAATAATTGATGCGAAATTACTTTTCCAATGAGATCCAAACATAGCGTCATGTTGAAGGAAATAGATCATCAGGTGTTCATGTGGCACCATATGTTCATTTGAATCAATTTGTAGATGATGCTCCAAATCTATGAGGATAATTGTTTGTTATTTACTTATATAACTAAATTATTAAATGTGTTTAAGTTTTGGGCTAAATTACATAAATTTGATTTAGCTCTCAAAAAAAGAACATAAATTTGATTTACAATTTTTTAAAATAATTATATTTTAAAGATATTATATATAACAAAATATAAATGAATAGATATATCTTTGTTGAATCACACCTATTTTTTTTTTTAAAATTGTGGTATGCCATGCACATGCAGGATAGATTTCTTGTCTTTTAACACAAAATCTACTTGTTGACCGAATCTTTACCCCTAGACTAGTTATATAAAAAGGCATATGGTTGAGTGGATAAAACATGATGGTAAGAAATTGGGAGGAAATTATAAGAAGGATTTGTACAATTAAAAGTTGCGAGTCATCTATCCAAAGCTTCAAAATTGCAGCTGAAGCTTGAAATAAGCCAAAGCCATGCCCCACCTTCCTATCCTGTAAAAAAATTCTACCTAAAACCTAAAACCCTATTCCTTCCTCTCATGTACAAACCAATTCCTATCTTCTTACATCGTCTAAAACCAAACCATGTACACATACATACGATCCGATAACCCATCGCCCCATCAATTTCTGCTCAAAGAATGATACCATTGTCGACGCATTCCCACCGAAAGATTAAATCACCTGTATTCGTCTGTAAATCAGTTAAATTACTACAAAAAATTAAGATAAGAGCATATAGTAAAGCATCGGTTTTAGTTTAGCTGGAGAAATTACCATGCCTGATGCCACTCAGCTACCAACGTCCCGTAAGTCCGACTGTTTGAATGGGCAGGCACGATGGGTAATAATCGAGTGCTTCTCAGAGGCGGGTCGATGCTATAAGGCTTCAAGAGTTACAGATGATTTTGTGAAGACAGAAAGAACGAAAGGCGCCTCTTCTCCTGGGTGGATCGTGGTGGGGATTATAGTATACCCCCTGGGATCAGGATCTAGAACCATTTCGCATGATATTTCTCGAGAATTAACGTAATCCGTTCCCCCAACTGATTCGTGCAGATAAATATTGTAGCCAGCACGATGCCCACGGGTTTTGAGGATCCTCATTCCGATGTAAAACATCATCGAATCATGGCTTGATTGATAATTCCTGAAACCAGCCGTCGTTCTCGAGAAGCTCACGCCCTAGAGAAATACAGGTATTTAGTTAGAAAAATTGAGAGCGGTTTATAAACTCGGGTGAAGTTGAATAAATTGCAAAATTGATCCCGTATCTATTGGGTGTTGGCAATTTTAGTCCTGTACGAGTTAATTTCAATTAACTCTCAACTTTTAAAGCGATGCAATTTTAGTCTTGTATTAACAAGGTTGCAGGATTTTTGCACGTGAACAGCCAGAATTCCATGTAGCAACTGAACTAAGGCGGTGTTTTGAAATTCTATTGAAACACTAGAAGCACTTTTTTTTTGAATAAGTTGTGTCTTACCAACTTAAAATAAAAGTGATTTTCACTATTCCACAATGGGTTGAAAACATGCCCTAATGACTTGGTGTGGCATAATGAGACCCCAACATATTAATATCAATAAAAAATCACAAATCAATTATTATCCTAATATAGGACTAAAATTGCACCATTTTGAAAAATACGAGACTGAATTGAGAAAATTGATTCAAGTGGGACTAAAATGGCAAACACCCAATAATTACGGGACCAATTTTGCAATTTACTCGGTGAAGCTAGATTATGGATAATTTGTACCTGAGTTAAGGTGATGAATACGTGAATAGGTAGGGATGCATCAGGGCCGGTGGGTGTGAGGCGGAATTGTGGATTTTGATGCCAAGTTTCGTAGTCTTGGCAACCGCCAGCACTGTATCCACGCCATTGGCTATGGACAGAGTAACGCATTTCTGGAGGGTAGACACGGCACACATATATCGATCGGAAATGTATTTGAAAATCTTGCCACGACATCCAAAATATACCGTCTTTTGCCTGTGGAGTATGCTTAAGCTTGTGCCTCATCCTATCTGTCCATTCAGGCGACGAATCAGACCATGGACCATTCCACTCGACCTCGTTTGCCCATGGATTTCTTATCTGGACAAGTTTATGCCCATCTACTTCACGTACCTGGCCGACCAATTTACAAATAAGTTACGCATATAAAACTAATACTGTTCAATAAAACAACTAATATTGTTCAATGAAAACAACTAGTACCTGCAATAGAGAGTAAGCATGGCCTTGCACAATTCCGGAAGAAGATATGTGGACATCCGAACCTGAAGGGCTACCGGCACCCAGCAAGAAACCCTCTTGTTTAAAACGTAATACTTGTGACCATAGTCTTCCGCTTGCAAGATCTATCTGAGATTGAGCGCTTCTCATGTCAATCTCCTCACCCGCACCTCCTGTGAGGTCCACTAGAGCATCTTGGACCAGCCCGCCTTCCAATGCTTCATATGATCCGTGAAGCTTAGCATACGCTTTTTCCAGTATAGACACCCATAATTCATTCCCCTTCCTGCTCGTTGCAAATGCAGGTTTTCCAGGTGATTCACATGGGATCCAATCGTCCACAACAACCGGAACCCATTCTCCCTACAAAAAAAATCAACCACTTAATCACAAAAACCAAAGCAACAGAATCCCAGAACATTGAAGCACTTTAATGGTTCGACAATAAATTAAATAAATGTAGCTCTACCTGAATGCAAAAACGAACTGTATAAATTCCTTCTTCATTATAATCTGGAGTGATAATGACTTCTGATATTTGTGAAACTTCAGTCAGCACAGCCACCGCACTCAGAAACCAACAATCACCCAACCGACCCTGCTCAAGTTAGATTAAGAGCAGTAAGAAGTGTGACAAAATACAGAACAACGAAATATAAATGATGGTCCTTCAATAAGCAAGAAAGAGGCAGAACCTGACAAACATCGGAAGGATTTGCAGTCCCTGTAAATAAGCTCGGATTAGAGTCCAGATGCTTCTCTTTGACTATTTCTTTTGGTCGCATCCATTCCGAAACAACCTATGACAAACCTCAAGGTGTTAGGTATTAACAAAGTAAGCTGACATGGCAAAACAATGCCAAAAAAGTAGTGGAATATTGAGGGTAAAAGTTAACCTGTAACTTGGATGGGGGGTTGCCAGGATCAACAAATAGTGAACGATCACTCGGTGGGAACTCTTGATCGGTAAAATGTACTTCTCCTCTTGCCAAGAGAGCCTCTTTAACAGCCAATTCAACTGAGCGCATACGTTGATTGATTTCATCCTGACTCTCCATCCTTGGTCTCCTCAACCGCCTGCTGAATGAATCCACGTCTAATATAATTCCTTGCCTATCCGATCTTCTATTCCTCCCACTTGAATACTGCCCATCCCAATCTACCTCGTCCCTGTCGTACAGTTCGACCTCAGCCGGATCGCTCTCCCAGTCCTCGACCCTTGGAGGAGAATCTGCCCACTGCCAGTTATCATCGGGATTGTCCATCAGGTTGTACTCTTCCGAACTAATGGCAGCTGGAAGGGCAGCAATCTCATCTTCATTCAAGCACCTTCCCCAAACGAAAACATCCATTATGTGCATCTTCGATTCGGTGTTTTCACTATCTGACCTCCCAAATGCATCCATATCAGTCGGTGGTCTAATACCAACCCAAACGTCTGTTCCTTCTTCCCATATCCCATTTCCCACATTAAGTGGAAGCCCCGTCTGGTAGCCATCATAGCCTCCGTCGATGAAGCAAGTTGCCTCGCCTAATTCAGCGTCTATAGTCATTGTCACAACATGCCACCTACAAGATAGCAGATATTTTTAGATATACAAAGCTGTCTGAAATCTGTCAGGAAAGCATTAAATGGCAAGGGTACGAAAACTAAGGGAGGACCAAGAGATGATAAAAGAAAAGGGCATTAAACAATAAAAAAACTTCAAGATTCCTTTAGAATATAAAAAGAGCAAAAGAGAGAGTAGTGAAACGAGACAAACCTTCCATCTGCAATACTGGACGAACTTATACTCCACTCCTTTGCAACAGTAGTCTGTCTATCCCCTTTAGTGATTAAACGGAGACCAACTTGTCCAGCCTCAATGCCCTGTTCAGAACCAGCCACAAGAATTTCCCAACACGTTCTGCGTTGAAATTCAGTGCCAAAGAGACATATTGGTCCTGAATCAGGTTGGATCATCACAGCAACAGAGAAGCTGACTCTCTGGCTCTGGCATAAACTAGGATCAATCAGCCCACAGCATCTCCCGCTCGTTGTGGGTTCATCATCAAGAACGCACACAGCACCAGCAAGTCCAGTCTGCAACAGAAAAAAAGTTCAAAGAACAGAAATTTGTCTATAAATAATTTTATTTTAACATTGGCAATTTATTAATCACCTGCATTGCACGTTGGGATAACTGCGTTGCACGTATTCTACGAGCAATGCTTGCCACTCTCTCACGCGCAAATGAATCATCTAGTACTGAATCACCTCCTACAGCACGAACAGCAGCTGCCATGGCAGCCGCCTCCCTACTGCCAGCATTAGGAATGGATGATATAAGGGAAGCTTCAATCTCCTTCCATTTGCGTTCCTCCTTCTCCAACAGAGCTTTTCTCCTTTCTTTGCCCTTTCCTTCCTCTTCACGTCTCTGCATCAAAGCTTCCTCTTCCATCTCCTTTTCTCTTATATAACTATAATTATTTAAAAAAGAAAATTACAATCAGAATACGAAAAACTGTTCAAATGCTACATGACTTGATATTGTTCCCTAAGTTTCCCAACCTCTCCTGTATAAGCTCAAATTGTCTACGGTCCTCAGGCATCCACTTCTTGATTTTTCTTGCACTTAGATCTGAAAAACCAATGCTATCCAGGAAGAGTCTTAAGCGAACCTCATCCTAAACAAACACAAAAACACTCGGAAATAAGCAGGTAAAATAAAATAAAATAAAGTTTCATGGCTAGCAGAATAAATTCATAGTTACCTGCACCCTCTCAGCCTTGGCAGTCAAGCCAAGCAAAAGAAGTAAATACCCACCAAACTTATCCCACATGTAAACCCATTCGGTATCAATAGCTTCTTCAAGAGCCAGAATTCTGGCATGGGCACACATTTCTCTCCTGTGACCAACATCATTGGTGACATCATTCCGTAATATAGTGCAACTTCTCAGTCTGGAGAAGAATGTTCCTGCAGTGAGTTCTTCATTTCTCAAACGGTCTCGTAATTTCATGACATCAGCTCTGGGAAGTACAAAGTTGCCAGCCCTATCCCTTGCAATAGTAGGATCTCCAACCAAAAGCGCAGCTGAACTAGCTGACCTCTGAGGAGCTGAGTAAGTTCCAGATAAAGCATTTCTTGTCTGCATTTAGTAGAGTTGGATGTTATATCTAATAAAGCACACACAACCAATAGTTGCATCATCCAAATGATGCATGTAAGTTGTTATGTTCTACTGCTTGATTTCGTAGTTGCATTATTTATCTTTCCCAGATAGGGGCAGTGCGACATAAAAACCGAAGAAAAGCATGTGAGCAATTATATCAGGCAATGGAACTCTAAGCAAACAGCATTGATGCTGCAGACTTGATAGATTTTCACATACAACAAGATATCAATTAGACACTTGGTCATCTACATCCTTGGTAATAATTTGGACCATCGACGAAAAATAAAAGCAGCAATGATTATAATAGCATAGAAAGACGCTCTAACTACTCTTGCTTTTCCCAGCCCCTTAAATAGTTTCTGAATGGGCAGAGGAAACAACATGTTTTCTGATAGTAAGTTAAATTATGAAAATGGGAAGAATTCCATGCCTATCTACAGAAGAATCAAAATGATTGTCAAATCTAAATGAGATACTTTTACATGGATAACTCTGATAAGTATAGAACTTCATTTAAAGAACATCCTATGGACGGGAAAAACGATGAATTGGACTCACCTTAGTTGCTGATCTAGAAATTGCTTGTACCACAGTTTCCTTGCTGAGGAAGTGAACAGCATCCTCCACCATCTATGTTAAAGAAGATTTAGAGTTCAAACATGCTACAAGATCACTTCACTATAATACAAAAAAAGTATGACAAAAACTCATATGAGACGGGGACGGGGTACAACTTAGCACAAATCATACCCAACCCTCCCAAAGTGTTAAAGCGTCAATGCTCAACTTATGCCCCGTCTCACAGTGAGACCGTCTCATACAAGTGTGCCTCAAAAAGTATATAATTCAAATAACAGCTCAAGATATAAAACCTCAAGAGTTAAGCATGAACGTGACACGGCAAATCCAAAGGACACGACAAGTGTAATTGCTGATACAGAGGCACCAGCAAAAGGTGGGTATATTTTCAAACTGGCAACAACGCCCCAGCCTTCAATTGCCAATGCTATCCCGTAAAGCATAAGAAATGCAGCACTGGGTGAAAACAATATAAATTAAGAAATATCTAGCCAAGTTATATGTATTAACAAAATTAATTCAGCACAGTACCAAAGAAATAAGAAAATTTTATTTCACCAAAGGAATTTGACAAACCTGACGTTTTTCCCACAATCTGCATGAGCATCATAAACATACACAGGCAATACCCTTGGAGAATAAACCACAATAGGAGGAGAAAGAAGCACCTAAAAAATCCAAGTAGCAAGATATAAGAAAAAATTAAACATATATGAGAAAAGATAAATAGTTTTTTTCACAAAGTTATTTAAAACTCACAGTTAGTGCCCTCCCAGCCAACAGGAAAAGAAATGAGAAGTAACCCACAGATGCTCCAACGAAAGCGTTTTCTGGAAAAGGAAAATAACTTTGATTAGACAAAAATGAAAAGAGAATTTGATTAACGTCAGCAAGGAAGAAAACATTTTTACCTTGAACCCAACCGACAAAAAATGCTGCTAAAGCCAAAAGAAATGCAAGGAAACAAACGAATAACATCTGGAATCGCGTCAGGTAAAAATTGTTTGAAGCCCAGTAGTGAATGACGGCAATGGCTAGGACCAGTAGAAGGACAACTAACAGAAATGCTGCACCTATCTGTAACAGTACAGATAACCCTGTTTAGCGAGTGAAAAGATAAAACCATCCATGGTTCTTTTACTCCATGATAATTTTTACTCACCGTCCATGGTTCAATTGTAGCTGTAACCGCTGAAATTGCTCCAAGCAACAAAACTAAGCCAATAATTATAAATATATAAGCACCTCGAGAAAGTTTCCAGTCATCATCTTTCCTGCAATCACATACTAAAAATGTGAGTCACTATTAAAGAGTTACAAAACTGTGAAAATAAGACTGCATACCATTTGAGCAGACCAGTTGAGAGTGACAAAACAGCAGGAATGCATATCAATGGAAGTAAAGCAGCAAGAAAGTCAGCTTTGGTTGGAATCTGGTCACTCCGTGAATTCACAACCTTGATATATGATGCCCCACAAAATGACACCAGGACAGCTATAAAAGAAGGGGATCAGTCCTTACTAATGAAATGGCAATTTTGTAGATTCGGAAAAAGATCAATAACAAAATAATAAATGAAAATTTACCAGCAAACAACCCAATACATACAGCAGACGAGAGAGAAAATCGATAAGTTGCAAACCACGATACTATTGGCAGTACACCAATAACTATCAATGCAATTGCAGAGGCCACTGCCCAGCCAATGTACACAGATGATGCGTATGGAGAAGAAACACTCTTTGGATCGCCAGTCAACCCCTTGTAGCTTAAATCATCCAAAGGCTTTGCAGATATAATCCCACCAAGAGCCAATAGAGATCCAGCAAATAAGGCCATACATATGACAAGAACTATGCCCTGGAAACAAATTAAGACAAGTACAAATGACTTTTAAATATGGATTAGAAACTTTAGATCTGAGAAGAAGATAATGGGGAGCTTTAAAGCAAAACATTAGGTTTTGTTTTCAATTAACCTGCAAACTAAGATGACGAATAACATGCAACTACAAGGTCAAGATCAAACGAATTAGAGATTGCCTTATCTTCAAGCCTTTATTATGTTGCAAACTAAATGAGAGTTCATCACCATAATCCACAATGGGATGATAACTACTATACAGTTCTCTGGTAACGGGAATTGGGAATGTGTCAAACAGTCCCAAAGAAAGCAGAGAAAATGAATGGATATTTGGCATTACACATGCATCAACAACAATAACAATATATGCCTTTATCCCAACAGTAGGCTACATGGACCATATCTCATTTATGTTCCAAGACAAAAATGTAATTTTTAATAGTTCCATCTCAATTCCTTTTTAAATATTCCCTCTCTCCACCTATTCTATGTAATCAAGAACGTCCACACATCCATCTCAACATTCTGCCAATTACCAATTGCATTTGTACATGTTCAAATTAGTCAGTAGTCACCCAATACTCAGCTTCATAAAGCATTGGCATTCTTATGGTTGTAAGCATATCTCATAAATTAGTAGCATAAATGAATAAATTACTTCTAAGAAACCAGCAACGAGCAAACCATCATTCCAAGGGGGAAAAATGTTATACCTCCTTCCTCCTCATAAAACCGTGATTTTCAGCATCACTACCACCCGAAACCCAGAACTTGTAACCATTCTGGATCCATATGGGAATGCCAACTGATAGGCATGCTACCATCAGAGGAACTGTTAAAGATAACCCCAGAAGAACCGATGATTTGCTGCAGAAACATTCACAACCAGAAGAGAGTTAACGTCATTTACTTCTACATTGACAAGGGAGTAAACGAAAGATGTAATAAAAGATGTTAAATGTGATTAAGAGAATTGTACCTCAAAAATGAAAGCAATAATCCTACACAAGTGCTCACTAACCAAGCAATAAAGCCATACTGCAATCCAAGGCAAAAGAAAGGACACTAGTAAATAAACTGGGAAGTCAAGAAAAAGAAAACACTAAGAAATATTCCAAGTCATTAAGAATAAGATGTACAAATAAGATATATTCCATATATTTTAATGAGTCAGATAAGAACCAATTACTGTACTTAGAGCATATTGAAAAATGAAAAATGCAATATAAAAGAAAATCATATTAATATTAACCACATCTAAAGTATATGACATCACTACCTTCCTAGGTTTTGACGTCATTGACAACTCTTCAGATTGAAGCGACCTCAGGAAAGCCATGATTGACCAGACAACAGGAGACAATAGCAGAACAGCTATCCCAAGTTCAAACTGCAGAAAAATTGTGAGAATCCAACAGCCATACAACAGAATGTAAAGATAATTATAACAATAACCAAAGTTTACAATAAATTATACCTGTTGATGTGTAGAGTTTATTAGATTAATTGTGTTTGGACGGAAGATGGCAACAATAATTGTCTCTATGCTAAAGACGATACTGAAGAGGAGCCATGATCGCTCGGGGGTTCCTGCTATATAATGCAAGAGTAGTCTACAGAGTTGAAGCCATTTCTCAAAGCCATGAAGCCTAAGCTCTTCAGAAAAGGTAATCTGATTAGGTGGCAGATTATCAACACTGTTTGAGTCCATATTAATGTTAGTATTGTCACGGTGATCCCTATCTGCATCCAAACTGCTTCTTTGCAGTAAAGCAAGGATCATAGGATCTAATCCATTTTCTTTCAGCATAACAGCAAAATTAGGATCGAGTCCTTTATCTTGCAGTAAATTTGTGAGTTCAAGCTCTCCCTGTCTCGATCTTCTTTTCAGGATAGACGTAATCCTTGGATCATTCAACTTCTCCTGGAAAGCGAGCGCCAAATTCAAGTCGAGTGCCTGACTTGCAGAATTTGACGCACTAGAATCGCAGCCCTGGCTTTCTATGCCACTACTAGAACAAGCTACCAAAGAGCCATTATGTTCGAAAGTTTTATCAACATATGAAGGCCCGACTTCGGTTTCTTGAACAACCGAACGACAAGAACTGCTTCGTAATGCAAAACTTGGCCTTCCACTATCCATGCCCTGAATGCCTTCAACATTATTAATAAGGTTAGCAGCATCTGCACTACTACTTCGTTTTACACTTGACCCACAGCCTTCAGACGAACTTGATGAGCAGTTCTGTTCTTTCTTACGAAATCCTTCTCTGAGCCGAATTACTGTACTTTGTAAGGCATCCCTTCTAGCTGTGGATGGGTTAGTAATGCACAAATGACGAGAAACAGCAGCTCCAAGAAGCACGGAGGCCACAACAGCGTAGCTGATACAGTGCCCTAGATACCTGTAAAAACGAAACTGGCCGTCACTAACCAGATCGAATCGAATATAAACAAGATTTGATTTTAGAGGTGTCAAACGAACCAGTAATGAACTCCGAAACATATCAGGAAGACACGAGAAGCCCCAGCAACAAAAAGTGCAACAACACGGCTCTTAAGAAGCTTGAATCCATATAGGCATGTTCCCACATTCCAATCTGTTAGGAGAACAAAATTACCATTACAATAACCATAGGAGAGAATTTGGCATTATGTAATTGTATATATTCTGAATATACCAAGAATAATAACTGCAGCAGATGTAATGGCTCCCAGCCAGTGAGATTCTTTGGCTGTCAGGCCATATAAGATGGAATATACAAGCAGAACGACGAGGGAACCAGAATAGAGAAGCCCAAGATGTAAAGCCCTGCAAGGCCAAATCAATGGATGTATATGAGCATTAGCAACATTTACAAGAAAAACATTGTTAAAGAAAATTTAACAAAACAATTAGAAGTAAGAGTCACCTTCTAGATTGTCTAGGGTATAATTCATTCGGATCTGGAGGTTCAGGTAAGCAAGCCACGGGACCCACTTCAATACAATCAGAGTAAGCAAATTTATATGCCCTTCTCACATATTCATCAATGTCTACACCATTGCCTACAGAAGAAAAAGAGGATAAATATATTATTGAACTCACGTGAGGTTTTTGAAAACACATTATGACTTACCATTGAAAACCATGCGACAAATGAAAAGCATGTTGATAGCTAGGGCAATTGCTGACACTCCAAAGAAAAAACCAGAAGGTGAATACCGCTCAGATGCCTTTGCACCAGCAGTAACATATACAGCACAAAGTTCATATGCACAAAGCAAACCCACACCAAGAAGAAGAAGAACTGCAACAGCTCCTGTACAAGTTTGATATAAGGATAAGATGCATTAGAGAGTAAATGTGGTATTGTGCATAAGCAGCAATGAGTAGGAATACATACTTGAGCTTTGCCATTGTGTTCTCCACCAAAGCATTACAGCGTAGAATGCCAAAAGTAGAGCAACTCCAGCCATTACAACGGCTAGACCAATAATATCTCGGCCTAATATAACAATTAACCAGCATCCCCATACAATAAGCACCACAACTGGTGAAATAACAATTATCCATGCACATGGGGAAAGAAGACCACACAATACTCCTAGCTGAGCTCCTTGCAGGAATTCCGGCCATTTTCTAGCAAATATCCAACTGAAAAGGCAATTGTGAGAAGAATACAATCAAAGTAAAAGCTAAGTTCTTCAAGCGTTCAGATAAAATACGTGTGCATAATGATTTAAAACATATTATTATTCTCCATTGATTTTTTTCCATATTAGTTAGAAAAAATGAATAAATGAACATGCATATACAGGTCACAGAAATCAATCCATCTTATTAGTATTTGAGTTAAATAATCAAAGTATTGAGAATATTCATGGACACACTGAATACTGTAATCTATAGATCAATGTTAAACTAGATATGTTCTCTATCTAAACAAGTTTGGATCTTCACCTCTTCCATGCACTAACTTAAGTTTGAGGTAAGCAACCTAATTACATACATTGATCAATGCCGAAAAATAAGAAATTACCAATCTGTATATTCATTATAGTGACTTAAGAGGTATACCACCCACTCCTAGATTCTTAAAGCCACAAAGGACCTTTATGTATATCCATGGAATCGCAGGTCTCTTCCGTTCCTATTAGTTGGCGTACATGACTTCCTGGAGCATGCTATCAGAAAGTAATATTTTTTGCACTATTTTCCATCCGTCTACTTTTTATCTCCCGTCAGCCAGAAGGCAATTTACCATAAATCTACCCAATGTCCAGCCGCAACGGGCTACTGTCTACTAAGATAGATAAGAGTGGCTAGTAGTAACTAAACAATCAACAATTATATAGGTAGAGATTTTCAGCTCGATACATATGAATTGCAGTAAGTTCCAGAATAACTGACAGAAATAATGTCTTATTAGCAAATATGAATTCTCAAAAGAAAATATGCAGATAAGAAGACGAGGAAGCCTAAAATATATGGCCTGCAATAAATTCACACTTGAAACTTTCATTTGTCAAAATAAATCACTGAGGGCACAAAGCTCATCCTCAAATGTGCTTAACTTCTCTAAGCCTCTATAGTTATAGTAGGTTCAATTAATAGTTGTAGAAAACATTAAGTCGTTAGCTTCAATTAATACTAGGTATGAATGAGCCTTGTCAGTAATTACGGAAAATGTTAACATTTAAGACATTTCAAGTGACGATTAATCCTAAGAGACCATTCCCGTTTAATTTAATGAAGCAATCGTCGCTTGGGCCCACTTTAAGAATACAACGATGAGAGACTTAAAAAAGCTATCCAAATTACATATGACAACACTATCAGCTTTTCTAACTTTGTTTACTCTGTATCAACACACACAGATTACTCAAACTCATTTCAAATTGGATATAATTAAAAACAACAACAATGCACATCAACATATAGGCATATAATTAAAAACAATAATGCACCTCAACACACATTAATATGATCCACGGACCCAAAAGGAAAAAGAACATAGAAAATAGATTTTTAAAAAAAAGTCTCACCTGTAAATACGCCAAGGCCGCCAATTCACCCACCAAAGTATAGCAAAAGAAGCAGCCCCTAGTACAGAGAAAAGGGTCCCTGAAATTATGCATGCCAGCATCAACCCATGCTCCTCTTCCATTCTTCACCTTTTCTTAATCTACTACAAAAAAACCCATCTTTATCAGAAAAAAATCAGAGGACATAAAGGAGTAAATCCACCAACAGAATGTAAAATTGTATAATTAAACCCCCAAAAAAGAAATCAAAACCCCCATTAATAAATTATAAACAAGAAACTAACCACTCCGACTGCTCCAATTAAACTTCCAACTACAATGAGCTAAACAAAAGGAAAGAAAGCAAGAACGGAAAGCTTCAAGCATTTAATTTACACAAGCTTACCTATCCCAGTGAAAATTGAGGCATTTCTCTAAAAAATTACAGCTAAAAAAGCTATCTTTCTTCAGCAAAATGTCAGTCCCACCATAATTAACAGCAAGAAACCTAGGGGTTTTGCCCTAATTTCACACCACATCTAAAAGGGCATAAAGAAGACCACAAAGAGAACAAATAGAGAAATCAAAAAATCCAACGAGCAATTTTCTCAGAGAATAAGAGTTAAAGTCAAGGTAGATTAGTTTAAAAACCCTATACTTTTTGACAAGTGAAAATATGAACAAGAGAGAGATGCAGGGCTTTAGGTTGTTTTAGAGAGAGAGAGATAGCAGGGACAGTGGAGAAGGAAGAGTAAAGTGTGCGCGTTTGGAATTTGGATATTAAAAAATATTATTTTTATTTATTTTTCTTTTTAATATAAGTCTGTGGTTGTAAAAAAAATTAAAGTAACAGCTGGGAATTTTGTCCAAGGGATTAGATTCTCGCGCAATATGGTGGCGCGTGAGAACACGGACCAATAGAAATAAGCTTTTTGTTTATCGTGCTGTTCAGAGTCGCGGTGTGCGAGTGGGGTTGGGAAATTCTGTTCAGACATGAGTCTGATTTTTGTCGTTAATTACTGGAAAACATGCTTAGTTGTTTGAGATTTTACGGTTAGTGAGAAATGCCTCAATCCCACATACCATCATTTATTTATAACTAAAAATCTGTAAATTATAGAGTAAACTTTTGATACGATTTGTTTAAGATAAAAACTCATATGAAACAGTTTCATGCATGAGATAGTTATAATTTAGCACAAATCAACTCACTTCTCCCAAAATGTTAAAGTGTCAAAGTTTAACTTATGTATCGTCTCATCGTGAGACCGTCTTATGCAAATGTGTCTCTTTGTTTAATCAACATAAAGTATTAAACAAAATCGTAGTTTATAAATTAACCTACCGGGTTATAAAAAGATTATGAACTACATGTTTATATACAAACTCCCCGGTAAAAATTATTTATAATATGAAACTGATACCATTAACTAATGTCACTATTCTTATAAATAATTAATGTCAACAGTATTTAATATTATAATCTTAGTTTATAAATGTAATAGTATCAATTAGTAAGTGTGATGTCATTAATTTATAAATGTAATTATATAAATTTCATATTATGAACAAGTTTAATCGGAGATTTACTAAATGTTTATAACATTAACTTTGAGCTTCAAAGGTAAGAAAAACTATAAATATGAGAGTAAGTTTAGGTAAACCACTTTTGAGCTATATATACATGATTTGATCTATTCAATTAACCTCAAATGTATTGTACCATTTAATTTAGCCTTATGCAATTTGACCTATTTGAACTAAATGGATTCCCAAAGTCAAGAAAAAGATTATGCATATAATATTAAGAAAAAATAATTGAGTAAAAGTATGGTAAAATGCAATTTATATGTATCCATAAATTATGCAATTAGACTTCATAGTTCATTGTTCATATATATTAATATAGATGCACACTTGCGTGAGAACGTCTCACAATGAGACGGAGTGTAATTTGAGCATTGACGTTTTAACACTTTAGAAGGGATGAATGTTGATTGTGCTAAGTTCCACTACTTTTCATGCATGAAAATGTCTAATAGGAATTTTTGTCATTAATATATTGATATTCTTCATAATTTATTAATTTTAAATTATTGTAAGATATTAAAGCAGTATCCATAAGCTTAACCTTTTTTTTTTCATCTTTAAAAAAAAGAAGCTTAATTTTCTTTGTAAGGGCAACCAATGTAAATATATAAGAGTAGATTTTTACCAATAATGTATATGCATAGCGGTGATAATATGTATATTTAACAATGATATTTAAAGAAATATAATTCATCGTGAATTCGGGTTCACACAATTTTTTTATCAATAGAGTAAATCTCATATAAATCACCAAGTTCACGGTGAACTTTGTTACTGTTATGCATATAATTATCATTGTTATATTTATGCACTATTAGTACTGTTTAAAAAATATTTACTCTATTGATGGTGATAGTGTTTATAAATAAAAGTAATATTATAAAAAAATATAATTCACAGTAAACTTTGATTCACACAAATTTTTATCATCAACTTAATTATAAAAGTCTTCAATTTATTCAAAGCAAATTCATCATATATCATGATACGTTTAATATTTCTAATTTAAAACTATTCTAATTTAAGAATAACAATGCTTTAATAATTAAATGGAGTACTGACCCTATATTATTGATAAAAAAAATATCATTCAACAATTATAATAATATACTAAAAAATTGACTAATCTCGTCAAAAGACTATCAAAAACAATTCCAAGTCGCGCTTGATTTTGACAAAATTCAACGATGCAAGGCATTGATGTGAACGTTTGTTTAATAAAAAGTTAAAAAAAAAAAAAGAATTGAGACGTTTCCTATTTGTGGAGAAAAGGAAGGTCTGTATTGGGCCAAGTTCTGGTAAGCTGGGCTTGAATTCGGTAGCCCAAAAGCTATGGGTTTCAAAATATTGTTGGGCTTGTATTATAGTGGCTCATTCCTTGGAGTCTTTTTAGGGAAAAAAAAATTATTCATGGTCATTAAAGTTTACTTTTTTTTTTCCACATTTGATCATCCATTTTTACACACTTTCAAGATTGGTCAACAAAGTTCATTTTTTCTCTCGCATTAAGTCCTGCAGTCAGTTGACCCATCTTTGACTGACGGAGTCAACGAGAAAAAACGCGAATTCATTAGGATTATAAGGATTGACCCCAAATTCGATAGCCCATTTCCCCTCTTTCCCCAAAACCCATTTTTTTTTTTAAATTTCATTGATTTCTCTCCAATAAAGCTCTGTATCTGCAACCAAATGTATGTTTTATTGTTTATAAGCATCTTGGATAAAAATTCGAGCTCAACATTCAACAAGAGATACATTCAAGTTCAAGCCACTCAGTAGAGTCCACAAACTCTAATTTTTTATTTGAACGTGTATTATGTAACTGTGGTATTGAGCTTTAGCTGAAGAATTTTTGGACTACTCAAAATCCAGGTAAAAGATTTTGATCATGCTCAAAGTATAATATAATCCACATGCTCTGTTTTTTTCCAAAGTATACTCTATTTTCTTTTTTTATTATTTGAATTTCTAATTTTCCATTGACTAATGTTTTAAGTTTATTGTTCATAGACATGTGATAATTGTGAATTTTTAGGTGGTTTGATCTTGAAATGTGTTCAAGATCCAAAGAGTTAATAATCCCTCGATTTCTCAAAAAACTTGATAGGCTTGTAGATGAAATAAATGATCTCGAGATTAAAGAAAAAGAGCTTAAAGCGGAGTTGAGAAAAGAGCTAAGGCGTGGAGATATCTTTGTTAGGGATATCTTTGAGTTTGGAAATGGTGGAATTGAATAACAAATACATAAAGGAATTGAAAAAAATGAAGAATTAAAAGTTTTCAATTGACATTATTGTGATGGTTGTGTGTATAGTGGTAGCATTTATGTTTTGATTTAATTACTTATAGGTCCAAATATAGCATTTACATCACTCTTAGGTCCATTTTTTTTTTATTAGTAGTAGGTGCAAAACCTAGTGTACAATACCAATAATACCCTTATTTTTCCACAAACCCACACATTTTAGAAATCAGATTTATTCCTCCTCTTCTCTCTCTCTCTCTCAAAACTCCCAAACCCCACGTCATCTCCCAGAAACCCGCGGGCGCGCAGAAGCCCTTCCCTTGTCTCCCCCTTTACATATTTTGCAGACATTGGGGTGACTGGTAGATCATCGCCGCCACCGCCCTCCTCATATGTTGGTCCCAAAAAATAATTTAATTTTATGAATAAGGGGAGGGGGGAGAAATGATGATTTTAAAAATTTTCTTTTAACCGATGTGTTTTGCTTATAACCAAATGCATATGACAAGTAAGAACATAAAGCAATAAAGAACACAACAAAGTATAGTGGTTCGGAGACTCAAGCTCCTACATGCACTCTCCCTTATCCTAGGTAAATTCCTTCAAACGGGACTTATCTCCCTCCACGAGATTGCCTACAGATATTTAACGAGCTCTCACTCAAACGGGACTTATCACCCTCAACGGGATTGCCATACAGATATTTAGCGAGCTCTCACTCAACGAGACTTATCACCCTCCACGGGATTGCCATACAAGCTTTCTGACTGTCTAAAACAGTTTACTCACTTCTTTTCTAGAGCTTTCTGGCTGACTCAACTGCAGCTTACTAACTCTTTACAACTTCAATAATCACACACAAACTACCTAACAATAGGGTTTGGGTTTGGTTGGTGTCTCCAACTAGGTTGAGATTTTCCCGTACAATGGTTTAACCTTTATGCTAAGGTTGGAAAAATCTCTCTAAGCTTAGGATATATCGTTGGTTGCTTAGATTGGGTTTAGAACACTCTTGAATATATTTTGGATATCTACAGATTTGTGTTCTATGGTGGGAATGCTTTAAGATATGGCTCTTGGCTTGATAGCATTTTTCCACACTTAATTTGATGGAAGATCTATTTATAGTGTGGATTTGAATGTTATCGTTGGAGAAAGTCACATTCAAATCCATACTAATCTGTAATTTCTGCAGCTTTTTGTCAGGCTTTTTGACCGCCTCTGATTGGTCCACGTCAACATTCAGGCCTTCTGAAATCAACATACTTCATCTCAGGATTTCACCGTTCTTCCCTTCAGATTTCAAAGAACTCTCGTGATTTCAAAGATACTTTCTCTCGTGATTTCAAAGAACTTCCTCTCGTGATTTCAAAGATTTCAAAGATCGATTCCAAAGATTTCAAAGATCGATTCAAATAAGCCAAAGATTAGGATTCCAAAGATTTCAAAGATCGTGATTTCAAATTGTTTCAAAGATCGATTTCGCATTTCAAAGATCGATTTCGCCGCTCAGATTCCTTGTTCAGTCATTCCGACATTCCAGCAGCTTTTGGACTTCAGCCTTCTTCTATTCAGCCACTTTTTCTCTGGCCTATTTTCCATTCCGGCCACTTATCTTCCAGCCTATTTTCTCCAGAAACTTCCAAGATAGTTCCCCCTCAACTTGTTCACTTCAACCTGTTATATGTAAAATGAACTTAAACAATACAAGTTGACAAATACATAATGTTTTGGCATAAATAATCAAAACTAAAATATCCCATCATCATAAGCCACCCTCACCGCCCCTCCTCACAGCCTCTCGCGGCAGTCCGCTGCCGCCACCATCCTCATAAGTGACAGAGATCTAAGTGTCGGATTTGGTGATTTTTCTTTTTTTTTTTGCATTTTTTATAGATCTGGTGATTTTGTGGTATTTCGGGGCGATGGATATGGTGTTGGTGGTGGTTGGGCGGTGGTGGTGGCAATGGCAGGGCGGTGGTGTTAGGGCGGTGATGGTAGGGCGGTGTTAGGGCGAGACTGTTTTTTGTTGGATTTTTTTAATTAAAGTATTGGTTTTTCTAGATTTTGATGATGTTGATGAATCTGTGATGAAATTTTTTGATGATTTTGTTTGGGTTTTTTTGGATTTTATGATGATGGTTTGTGATCTTTTCTTAAATTTGGGTTGGAGATGGAGGGTTTGGATCTGAAATCGGAGATGCACATGTTCATGAATTCATGAACCAATGCACATTTGGATTTCCGACTAGCTGAGTTGGTAGTGGAGGAACGTCTGAGTTGTAGTGCTGAATCAACCAAGCCGCGCTCCGAGTTACTGAGTCAATTGAGTCATACTTCGAGTCGCCGAGTTGGAGATGCACATGTTCATGAATTTGATGAACCTGTGCATGAATTTGATAAACTTGTGCATGTTGAAAATGAGAATGAAAATATGTAATTTTGAGATTTTTTAGAAGATATATATAAATTTCCGTAATATTTTTTTGTTTGGTTGAATTTTTGTGAATGTGTAATTTTTTGAAAGTATGTTTAACATGAATTTTGTGTTTTTTCACACCAACAATTTAAATTTTTTTATAATGAAAGAGAAAAAAATGAAGAAAGAAAGATAGAGTCTGATTTGAGTCTGTTGTGAGTCTGCAATTGACGGCTGATGTGAGAGAGAAATATCGTGGAGGTTATGTGAGTCTGCAATTGAAGTCTTCAATTTTAGAATAATAAATAAGGGCACTTAAGTCTTTTTCTACCTTATTTTGGACCTATAAGTAATACTTAAAATATCATGGAGCTAAGAGTAATAGGCAATTGAGCCTTGGACCTATGGGTGAGTCACTCTTATGTCTTTACCCAGTAAAGGAAAGAAGTTTGATAATGAATTTGTGATTTTGTGAAATGTATGTAGAATCTGCAATGTCTTTTATAATGAATTGGTGATTTTGTCACTTGTTATTTGGAAGTATTTTTGTAAAGGACATGCAGTTTTTGTGTTCAACATGCCCCAAATGAACATGCTCAACAAAACAAATATGTTCAATACCCATTCAATATATATAAACCAAGTAATAAACCAAATGAACGATAAGCCAATTAATCATAAACCAAAATGTGATTAACACCATCCACAAACATAAATCTTGTTCAACTATCCACACATATAAATCTTGTTCGAATGGGTCACTTTAAGGTCCAAAGCCCAATTCAAACTTACTAGTAGGTTCATCCACTTTTTATCATTACTCTTAGGTCCAAAAAACACTCATAAAAGACATCTTTGCCCTTATTTTTGGAAAAAGCAAACTAAGGGAGGCACATTTCCCCACGACACTCTTAGATGGTAAATTTCAGACTCTAACGTCTAATCCCCATTTTTCTCTGCAATCTTCACCTTTTCACCAGCTACCCACTCTCCTCTTTTCTTGAACCTTCCAAATTATACTTCCCTCAAATAATTTCAATTTCATTTTTCAGTTCTTCCCACCAAAGCATTTCGGCAAAAAAAATTTACGAGAAGGCATTTCTCAGTTGTTCCCCAAAAAAAACTTCTTCGAACTTCACCAAAAAGGTATTTCGCCGAGTTTCTTTGATTTCTCAGTTATAACAAGGCAAGGTTGCGATTATAACAAGGCAAAAGGTTGTGATTTTTGTTAAATCCCAAAGAAAGTTTTGATTTTTATCTTTCTTCGCACTAAGTTTTGATTTTGTTCTTATATATTATTTTTTTTAGTAGGGCATAAACAACCATGGTTAAAAGAAAGGGGAAAGGAGAAACTGGATACTCGAAATCTAAAAGGTCGAAACAAGAAAAGCAATCAGAAGGTAGTAGCTTTAATTTTTTAAATTTTGTTTTTTGTCTTTTTTGTCTTGGCTGAATTTGGTCTGATTTTTTCTTTATTGGTAAATTTTTCATCATTGAAGGTCTTCATCGAAGAGAACCCATTCAAACACATTCGAGAGGGTGGACAGGGGTGAGTTATGTGTAAAAACCGACACACTTATACATGAACTTCTTCATGTTTTATTAGTATATGTTCATCTTATTCATGAACATGTTCATGTGTGCTATACTGTAATTTTTACGATTTCTTTGTAAATTGTTTAGGAAAAGTTGAGAAAGACTATAATGATGTTACATCTGATTTTGGTATGTATTTTTTTCTATTTTTTTTTCTAATTATTTTAATTTCTGGTATTAATTTTTGTTTTTTATTTATTGGATTTGTGAAGGTCAGTATATTTGAATGTTATGTTAGTTTTTTGTATTTGTTATCTAAATTTGTTGAGGAGTTTATTGACCATTTAGATTCCTTATTTCAGATAAATGGATTGGACATGCAATACATTTTGTATATCTGCTTTTAATTAATAGAAATTGCATTGTTGGTTTGTTGATGAGTTGATATTGCATATTTTGTTATTTCGTTGAAGTTGAGTTTAAACTTTTAAAAAAAGATGAACGTGTTTACCTCTTCAGTCTTTTAGAATATGATGAAAAGATTGTGTTTAAGAAGAAACAAGTGCGTAAAAAGAACATACGTCCTTCAGATCTGGGCTCATGGCCTCTTTTTGACGGTATGTGTGTTTTCAAAAAATGTCTTCTCTGATTATATATAATGCTTGCTATTCATAATTTTTTTTGGCTTTTTAATTATATTATTGGTAACAATTTTCTTTAGATTCAAAGAAAGAGATTATAATTAAGAAACAAGTTTTTAAGAGAGTGGTTGTTTCATCGGAAATGGAATTAGAGTCTATTTCTGACGGCAATGATTTTTTTAGAAATTACTAATCTTGGTTCATGTAATTTGTATTTCAATAGAGTTCATTATATATTTTATTAACTGAATCAGGTGGTCGAATGAAAGGTGGTAAAAAGAAAATTTCAAATGATATACTAAATGTTTCTACATCTGATTAAAGTTTAGAATCAGACAGAGAAGTGAGGAATGAAAAGATATGACCGAAAAATTATTTTGGCAAGTAAATCTAGACATTATTCAAATTTGTTTGGAAAATACTTTAATTTGTTATTTGACAAAACTGTATAAAACTGTACTGACCCCCCTAGAATCTGTTTTTTTTTAAGGAAATGTCAAAATTGAGGATGGAATCACCTATTACTGGAGCAACATGGAAACGACAATCAAACACCTAAAAGAATTTTACTTTGGCGAATCTCATTTGCATGTAATGAGGCGAATACCTTCATGGTATATGTTTGAAGCAATACAAAAGTCTAGAGGGGGCAAACTGAAGAGACGATGTCATAAGCATGATGAAGATATCCATCAGATATATTGATGTGCTATAATCTGAAGTTTGGAAATTTCATCATTGGCAGGAAGAGGTACCATTGAACAATAGAGATGTGACACTGGTTTTTGGAATTGTTGGGGGCCATGAAAAGATACCATTTACAAGGAATGTTTCGTGGGTACAAAGGGATTTTGTAGAGGAACGATTGAATTCACTTAACAAGAGTCGCATATTGGAAATGATGTCTGAGCTTTTGTTCAAAAATGATGAAACCAGTTTGGAAGATGTCGCTCGTTTGACCCATTTCTACCTTATGGTGTATGTGCTAGCCCCAGGACAGAGTTCGTCAATTGCTTGGCCTCTGAAGTACGATTGGTGCTCGTATATTGCTGATGTGCTTCTGAAACAAATTAAGAGCTCGAGAAACCTGAATGTTGGCGGGTGTGCATTGTTGTTGCCTGTAATAATCTAATTTAGTTGCCTTGTAGTTATTTATTTATTTGTTTTTCTTTTCAGTACTGGTTATGTGAACATACCATGTTGGTTAAGCCTACGAAAGAAGTATTGTTCCCTATATTCTTGAGATGGGATTTGAGGAAGTTGACAAAGAGGGTTAAGCGTCTTGATCTTACGTATTTGGGTTCAGAATATGTAAGTTGAATAAAAGTTATCTCATACACCAAATATCATATCTTGTTTATATTAGTTCTAGTATATTACCCATTTTCAGGTGAACCGAGTGATTATAAACCCAACAAGAGAAGAGAAGGATAAGATCAGAGATTTACTTGGAAGGTGTGTGATTGAGTCCAGTGAAGAGCACATTGTCCTAGATGGTGACGAATCTGAGGAGAATAGTGACAATGTCGTCACTGGGAATAAATCAAGTTCTACTGGGCTGGTTTTTGATGACGGTGATGATATAGGTATAACTAAAAAGCTGGATGGAGAATGCACTAAGACACGGCGACAAGGATATGACTTTGCAATGAACACAATCCATAAAGATGTCGCATCAACATCGAAGATGCCCGCTATTACAGATTGTGCAACTAGTTTGGATGCTGACCAAGTTTCAATTTTTTCATCAAAATTCGGCGATTCCGTGGTCCAAGATATTAGCAAACTGAACTCAATGGACTGCCCCTCATTTAGCCTTGATATATCACAACTACAATCAAAGGTGGGCAACTCTGTTGAAGTTATAGTCCCGGAATTGATGAGTGATACACAAATTGGAATGCAGACTCCAACTGCTGCTGTGAATGTTGATGTTGTTCCTGAAATATGAGGGATGTTAAATGTTGAGGATCTAGTATAGGAGTTTGAGCATGAAGACAAAGTTGAGAAGGTTCAGAGCACGCCTTCTAATGTCCTGGAAATGATGAGTGATACTCAAGTCGGTGTGCAGACTCCAGCAACTACTGTGAATATTTATGTTGTTCCTGAAATAGGTAGGTTGTACGATGTTGAGGATATGGTATCAGAGTTTGAGCACTCAGACAAGGTTGATCAGTTTCATAACACGTATTATGAACGAGGTTGTATTACATGAAGTCCAGTTATACAATGCAGGACAGGTGAACGTTGGTATTGATACCAACATGTTGCTTGAAAAGATAGAAAGGGTGGAAAATTAACGAAAGAAAGAACGAGTAGAGAATGAAGAGAGATTTAGGGCTATTGAAGTAAAAAATTATCACTTGTGTTTAGATAATGAGGAGCTGAGATCTGAACTATACCAAAGTTCTGGTCCTACTCCTACACATATTTATTCCGATCCACAAAATTTTGCACGGATTGATGAGATAACACAAATGTATATTAGTAAATTAGATGTTGGTCAGCCCATTGAAAAAAAAAAAAAAAAAATGGACAAATTCGCTTCTCCAAGCACATTAATTATGTTGGGGTTATATGTGAAAGTATGTTTTTACGTAATAACAGACTAATATACTCTTATTTGCTGAATATAAATGATTTATCGTTGTTGCTTTAAATATGAATGAATGTTATTTATTTACTGCAAACCGTTCAATATTAGTACAATATTACATTGTAGTTAATGTGGTGATACCCGATCACAGAAGATCACATTAACAGTTCCTTGTAAATAAAAGTACAACTTCACAACCTAGATAGAATTGAACACTTCATTGGTAGAGGTTGAAGTGCAAAGCTCAGATTTACTTATTTTGACCAAGGGATTGCACTAACACATTGTGGTGTGCTGAAGAGGACCTATAGAGAGGATAAATTCTTCTGTACTGACTTATGGGATGAAGAATTAGACCTCAGTGATTGTTGATTTCTTAACCTCTATCACTTAAATAGGATTGTGTCTAATTAGTATTTATTTCTTTGATCTGTGTTGGGTTTAGAGTCAGAGAGTGATTCTATACTTTGCATTTTGGGAAATATTATTGATTACATGACCATTGCTAAGATTTAATACAGAGCAACGTGTGCAAGGAAAGTCTTGTATGATTTGTCCCCTTGGTGGGCTCAGAAGTTTTATCATACCAAATCTTGCAAGTGGAATTAGTTTCCGATATGGATAATAAGGTTGAGCTGTCTTTACTCCAAGGAAAAATATATTAATTAATATAAAGATTTTCAGTGGCTTAATTAATTAATAGACTAAATAATCTTAAACACGGGAAATAATAACCAGAAGCCATATTATCGTAATATGGATTGAGATGGATAGTGCAATATTAATTTTATAGTGGAGTAAATTAATATTAATGGGCTGAATAATATTGTGGCTCAATATTAAGAAATCCAAATCCCATTGGAGGTCCAATCTTAATTCTCCTAAAGGCCCCTCAAATAGCCCAATATAAATCCAATTAATGAAAAGGAGAAGAAAATATTATTGCCCCATTTTTCCTATTATTTTCGAAAATTTGGGGAAAAAGAAGAGGACAGATTTTCTTGAAAAGATTTTATGGAAAAAGATAAGTCTTTTTGGAATACAAGATTATCCCATAAATTCAAGAAATCAAATCTTGTTTATTTCTTCCTTGTATTTTTCAAAAATTGCATAAGATAGGGAGGAGAAGATCTTTTGTGATTATTTATGGAAATATAATATATGAGATATATTCAAGATTGTATCTTGGGAAGATACAAAGAAATTTCTCATAACCCTAATTAGGGCACAATTTTCGTCCCTCCTAGCCTTATAAATAGAGGATGAATTTTTCATCCCCAACACAATTCCAGTCTTGAAAAAAATTAGAAATCCACAAAGGTAGTGCAATATTTTTTCTCTCTCTTTGTTATAATTGTTCGTGAGAATCCTTCCACCGGATTACGAACAAGAATGTGGGATATATTTGAGAAGGAATTTGGGTTGATCCATCTACTCAAAGGTTGTCACTCCGAGAGGTATATTTCCCGTAAACTCCTAGATTCCGCATGTTTAGGATTTCACGTGAAATAAATTGTACGCATGATTGTTGTTGGTATTTGGTTATTGAATTAATAGGTTAATTCAGGTTAGAAATATATGTTCAATTTAAATATGTATTGAATTGCACCTCGAATAGATCTGGACACCCTATTCCCCAACAGACTAAGCGTGTCAAGAATATAACTAAGAATGGTGCACATAGGGCAAATGTGGTAACTCCGTAGCTAAATACCGCCGAGTTAACAACAAGAAATGAGGGTGCATATGTTGATGTGGAAAACTAGCAAATGACATTGTATGTTGTTGGTCTCGGTGCAAATGAGTCTTACACGTGTATGGGGGGGAATACACGTGTTCAGTGTTTTTAAAACTTTTTCTTCACAGAGGTCAGATTGGGTCAGGTTGTCCTGATGATTTGGTCCTGAGAAGCACAAATCGCCCTGAGTCAAAGTCTACCTGAGACAGTGATCCTGAGCTGCTTTCAGATACCTCAGATAATCCTAACTGATCCTGAGTTTTCAGAGATACTGAGTTACTTGAATAGCTACTCAGATGTGCGGAATGGTTGGCCCTAAGTTTATACTCGTTTTATACTTTGCTGAAAACTTTCTTTTTAATGGAATAGTGATTAGGCTGTGATTTAGTTATATGCAACTTCAGTGGATTGATTCCAACTGAGTATCAGTGAAAATATGCTTTCAGTTAAAGTTATGCAACAATTAATCAAAGCAAAACAGAAAGCAAATAACACAGCAAGTTATAGTGGTTCAGAGACTCAAGCTCCTACGTCCACTCTCTCTGATCTCTTCAGAGAAATTCACTAATCACTTCCTAAGGTTTTCTGACTACCTCTGTAGTTTACTAACCTTTCTATTTTGAGCTTTCTGACCACCTTTGTAGTTTATTTACTCAAAACACACACAAGCTTTCTGACTATCCAAGATAGTTTACTCACTTCTTCTCTAGAGCTTTCTGACTACCTCAATGTAGTTTACTAACTCTTTACAACTCCAACTCACCAACAATCACACTCAAACTACCTTACAAAGGGTTTGGGGTTTCTTAGTTGGTTTCCAACTAGGATGAGATATCCTTTACAATTAAGAGCAATGCAAAGGCTAGGATATCTCTACTAAGCTTTGGATAAATCTTATCAAGACTAGGCTTAGTGAATGAGCTCTCTTCAAAATAAAGCACTTGGGAAATTCTTGGGTTTTCGAGTGCTTCAACTTGCAATAATAAGTTTGAGCTCTTGAGTTGTTTACAAATTTCCCGTAACCTTTAATGTAGATGGTCACAAGTATTTATAGGCATACAACAAGGTCACTCTTGAAAAACTATCCGTTGGAAGAGATAGCTCCATGATTTTCCTCTTATGGTGTGTGATGAACGACTATTTTAGGGTTTGAAACTCCCTAGCATGTTTTAGGCAATAAGCTTTTCATGCAGCCATTCAACACTTTTTGCAGTCTGGAACATAGTAATACTGACATGCTTCAGTGACCTGTCACTTTCAATGTCGAAGAAATCTGGTTGTTGTCTTCTTCGATTAATTTGTTGTCTTCAGTTAAATGTAGACAACCCTAACGGCTCTTTTTGGTCAATATCTCTGAGTGATATAACCTTAACAACACTTTGCTTTAGTTCCTTTTGTCTGCATGAGAATGTCTTGGGCAATATCTATTTTTCTAAGTAATCGCGTTTTTCTCAGTATTGTATCCTTCAGATAGATATTTTCAGTGCCTCGGAACATTCAGGTTTATACTCGAGCATTCAAGACATTATCGAAGTCTTTAGTAAATTCTTGTGTGCCCAAGATCCTTTGTCTTGATCTTTCTTCTTTTGTGTCTTGATTCTTTCGAGTCGAGTCTTGATGTCTTCCGAGTCTTCACAGATATCTTGTCGATAAACCGAAGTCTTCATTTTGAGTCTTCAGTTTCCCAGTTTCTCACTAAGTCTTGGTTTCTCGGTTTCTCATCAAGTCTTTAGTTTTCGATTTCGAAGTCTTCGTCCATTTACTCGAATATCGAAACGTAAACTTCATTTATATCGAAACTTCGTAAACTTCAATTTCATATCGAAACTTGGTTTCTTTAAACTTACTGAGTCTTCAGAATCTATCCTGATCTATATCTGCTGACTATACATTGTGCAGATAACATCCTGAACACTCTAAAACTGAATCCTGACTCAACTATCAAGATTATCCTGAACATGTCATACTCAGGGGTTTTGGGATCTAATCAAAATCTTCTTTTATTAAATTCATCTCCCAACAATTTCCCCATTTTTGATGATGCCAAAACTATCTTGTTACAAAACACTTAACCTATACTCAGGTTTCAGTTTTTCCTATTACAAGATTGGTATATCTCCCAACAATTATCACAATAAATCTCCCAACAATTTCATCACCAAACAACATTCAGGCATATCAAAAGTAAAGACATGTAAAAAGATAATGAGATATTATCTTTGAGCATAAAAAATAAAGTTTCATTGATGAATGTTAGAAAGTTACAACTTACAATGAACTTATCAGAAAATAAAAGACAAAAAGATAAGAAATTACAAGAGTCTTCTGAGTCTTGATCTTGATCTTCTTTTTGCTCTCTTCACCGCTCTTGGTTTCTTTCTTCCATCATCAAGAAAGCACTTCAAGGTTGAACATTCCATAATATCTTTTCTTCAAACAAGATCTCTCTTCTTGATGATATCGATTGTTCCTCGTCAGCCTAATCGAATGGCGTCTCGAGCAATCTCCGAGAAATGGCCGTTTATTCACCAAGCCATTCTCCAAATTTAGGAGGAGGGTATGAGTATGGACCCGGGGTCGTGGATCTCAACCTTTCCTTCATCCGCAAGATTGATCCATCTTTGTAGGTACTTGGATATAGAAGTCGCCAGATAGTCGATGAAAGCTTCATTAGAATCGAGCTCCCCCTCTCCATTCTCTCTCAAAGACATCGTAGTAGAACCAGAATGTTCTTTTGATCTCTTCCCACGCATCATTGAACTAGATTGACATCCACTTGTCAATGTGCGGCCACTTTTGTGCTTTTTCAGTCCCTCTCCTCTTGCTCGCGAACTTCTTGAAACCATTCCTTCGCCTCTTCTCTTCTTCCTTCTTCTTTCTAATCAAAGGTACTCCAGAAACTGAAGCATCAGTTTTCTTGGCTTGCTCGACTTGGAGTGATCTCAGAGCTCTTCTTGTATTGAAGACTTCCTTCTGCGGCTCTTCCTCAGACTCTTCCAACTCCATTATCAATTTTCTCTGAGTTGGCTTAGAAGCCTTAGCTCTTTTTCCCTCGGGCTCAACAAATGCCACAACCTTCCTTTTGATAGGCAATTCAGTTCCGGCTTGGCTTGTTCCAACTCTTCTTCTAGCACTCTGTTTCTCAGCAGCTACTTCTTGCATGGTTTCTTCTGAAACTTGAGTGTAGACGGGCTTCTCAACCTTCTTGAATTTTAGCTTCTCAGTGGCTTCAACTTCTTGCAAGGCTTCAGCAATGCTTTTCTTCTCTGCTTCTTTGTCAGCCTTTCTTCCCAAGGTATGTTCCAATAATATTCTCAGATCAGCTCCGGGTCTTTCCCCCTTGTTGGAACCATACTGTTGGGAGATGAATTTAATAAAGATATATGATTTTGATTAGATACCAAAACCCCTGAGTATGACATGTTCAGAATGATCTTGATAGTTGAGTCAGGATTTAGTTTTAGAGTATTCAGGATGTTATCTGCAAAATGTATAGTCAGCAGATATAGATCAGGATAGATTTCAAGACTCAAGAACTCAAGATGTTTATGAAGAAATCAAGTTTCAAAGATGAAAATCGAAGTTTCAAGACTCAAGAGGAAATCGAGTATTCAAGACTCAAGGAGAGAAATCGAGATATCAAGACTCAAGAGATATCGAGTAATCAAGACTCAAGCGTGAAGATTCAGCCAGATCACCAAGATATCTCGAAGACTCAAGACTCGAAGACCTCAAGACTCGTAAGACTCAAGACGCAAGACTAAAGAATCAAGATCAAGATCAAGAATCTTTGAAGGCACAATAATCATCAAGACTCAAGAATGTATCAATGCTCAATATAAACTCAATGTTCCGAGGCAATCAATATATCTATCCGAAGGATGCAACATCGGAAGATCGCAATTCCTTAGAAAATAGATATTTGCCAAGACATTCAAATGCGCATAAAAGGAACTAAGTCGAAGTGTTGTTAAGGTTATATCAAACTCGAGTTTGTAAATCAAAAGAGCCGATTGAAAGTTGTGTACCTTTTTTAATTGGAGACAAAAGTCAAAAAGAGAAGACAACATCAGACCATCGACATCGACAAAGGATGTGTCAAAAAAAAGATGTCGATGTACAAAAGTTCCGCATCGCAAAAAGTGAAGACCTGGCTACATGAAAGGCTATTGCCTAAAACGTGTTAGTGAGTTTCAAACCCTAAATATAGCCATTCTCACACACCATAAGAGGAAACTCACGAAGGTATCTCTCCAACGGATAGTTTTCAAGAGTGACCTTTGGTGTATGCCTATTGTTGGGAAATTTATAGTTTTGATGAAAGTTCCAACAACACATGGGACAGACCAAATGACAATTAATGATCGATGTTTATATTACCGTGATAGAGACCGATTGATAATTATCGATAGAACAACCGATGTAATAGATAGGTCACATATTGGGGAACTCAATATGTATAGGTCGATTCAAGACTCAAAGAACAAGCCGATATCCAATGTGCCGTAACGCTAGAAAAGAAGAAGATCGATTGATCCGATCCAATCAGATATCTCACCAAGTCACGAAGCTCAAACTCGTGATACTCAAGATCGATGACTTCCAGATAATCGCACCGAAGACCTACATCACCGGTTATTTAGTTGAAGCTAAGTCAACCGCACCGTAAGACTCTATCGTAGATCGATCGCTTCAGATCGATCAAAGTCACCACCGTGAAAATCGATGTTTCACCTAATCATACGTCGATGATCCGAACAAGAAGAATGTCAAGTTTAGTTGGAAGAACAAAAGATGAAAAAGTAAGTCCGCTATCCAATAAGAACAAGACACGATGATCGGAGCTTTAATCATGCGGGATTTGATTTTTACCTCTCAGAACAAAGTACAAATTCACGCACGCCGCCATGCCGCTCCTCGTTTAGTCACATCAAGCTCGCAAGTCTACCAAATATAGCCTCAAGTTCAAATTGCTTCCCAACGGCTCTTGATTTCAAGGTCTATATATATGGGATTACACTTTAGAGTGAAACACGGAAATAACAAACGAAAACGCTGAACAATCAAGAAGCTCAAGCTAATTTCAGATTTCCGCACAAGAACACGATCAAGAAGAATATTTTTTATTAAGTGTTCATCCCATAAGTTCTTAGCATAGAAATCTTTTCATCTAGCCGATTAGGCTACTTATACGCAAAGAAAAGATTTCATAGTTGAACCTCAACAATCTTACCCAAACCCCCCAAGTTAGGTTAAGTTGTTTAGCAAGATTTCAGACTAGGGTTTCTAGTTCTGATTTCTGGGATCGGTTGAGTGTGAACTCTTTAAACATCTAGTCGGTGTACTATGTTGGACTTACACATAAAACAAAGTCCAGTTGGTTAAGTTGGTGCCCTTTTGATAGGGGAAGAGTGGACGAGGGATCGGTTTGTCCGAACCACTATAAATCTTGTGTGCCACTATCGCTTTGATTAACTGCTCACATAATCGCACACAACCTTTAAAGCGCATACATATTCCAAGTTGAGATCGCTTAGCACCAAGCTTCGATCCGATCATACTTGACACTTCAACCAACCGATTAAAAGATTAATCTTGGAATCGATTTATAAAACCGGTTTTTCACACGGTAAAACTTAAGCTTCCGCGACACGCCGCTTAAACCGATAGTTACCGAACCGACCGCTTCAGCGATCAAGAAGTTGGTTATCACCCAAACCGATTCACTTCGCGACTCGACGTAACTAATCGCCTCACACCGACCAAGACGAAAAGTTTTCGTAAGTCTATTCACCCCCCCTCTAGACTTCGCCTCACTAAACCCGTTCGGACCTACAAGTGGTATCAGAGCTGTTGGTTCTACTGCATTAATCGACTTCGGTATCATCGATTCTTGAGGAAGAATCTTTGTGGTCAATCGAATCGATCTTGAAAACCGCTTTTTTAAACTCATTCATTTTCCAAAATCACTCAAAGATGGATAACACCTCGTATGTATCATGATCTCAAGTTCTCAATCGATGAGTATGCAGATTGGGTCATATATATGTCCAACCATCTAGGCTCGATCAAGGGGAGAATGATGGAAGTCATCGAAAGAGGACCCATCATCATTTATTACGACAACCCCGCAATGGAGGAGATACAGATTTTGCCCCGAAGTCTTTGTACGAAAAAAGCCCAAAATTTTGATGGATGCGTAAGAGAGGAAATCGTGATACTCTAGATACTATCGCACGGTATATTATCATGAAAACAATGGATAAGGTCACCAAAGAAAAGATTAATATCTCAAATCTGGAAGCAATGTGGGATACTCCGTGAAATATGCGAGGGAAATGAACAGATAAAAGACAAATGCCTACAAGTTTAACCGGTGAAGTTCGAGAAATCAAGATGTTGCTTCAACGAAACCATCAACGAACTCGATGGAAGAATTACAATGTCCATAAACAAGCTTCGAGAACTTGGTAGAGAGATGTCCGATAAAGATATCAACTACAAAATTCTAAGGTCTCTCACCAAGAAGGGGATATGAAGGTCACGGTGATCAAGGATTGCCAAGACATCTCAAAAATGAAGCCAAGCAAATTTTGTTTTGAGCCTTAAAGCTCACGAAGTTCGACGGATTTAGAGAGGACAAGCGGATGAAGATGAGGTGCCCGCCAAGCCTTAACTTCAAAATCGCTGCTTTTTTAAGGCAACCAACAGTTAGAATCTAAGGCCAACGAACTCGTTGGGGAATATAGTGAGTCAGCGTAACAGATCGCCCGCTACCGTAAAGCTTGAGAAATCAAACGCCCAACTTGGTAAGTATCAAGATTCTATAAGGACTATCAACATAGCCGAGATTTAGATAGAGATCGCCCAATGATCTCCGTAGAAGAACCGATCCGATGATCGGGCGGATCACAGAGATGAAAGGAAAAGAGATAGTCAGACGGAGGAAGGAAGAGATAACCAATCAGATAGAAGAAGCTCAGACTACTATCAGAAAGGGAAATCACCTGATAGGTCATACAGACGGAGTGATTCACCCGAAGGAAAGGAACGGTGGATCGCCGAGCGGTTTCAACCGCGGAGAAGCTGTGTCACTATAGCGCAGACGCCTGCATTGACGCCAAGAGAAAGGGAAGAAAAGAGGAAATGTAAGAGAGCAACGTTATAAAGACGTAAGAGCCATGGTTGCCGATACGCCAGAATCGACGATTCCTATCCCCCCTCCGAGGACTCGGATACTCCTATGTAGAAGACTTCGCCCGACAAGCAAAGGTTGACTTGACTTCTATGAAAATGAAGATCCGATATTCTCTTCGCGACGATGATGAGATCTCGCCTCGATGGCCGTGGAGGACCAATCGAGGTAACCTCCAAACTCGCTTGCTCGCTTTACACCGCTATCATTAGCACACCCCGGGAGATCGACCGGCCTTTACTCGAGCAATTGCTTGATGATCTCTCCAATGCAAAGAGACACTTATGCTATAGTGGAAGTTTAAAATGATAAGTCGAGACCGTAAATAATCACCATAAAGAAAATGATCTATGTAAAGCCTCCGAACTTAGATCAATTTAAACCGCTTTAAGGCAATCGAGGAATTTAAAATCCTCGGGTTAAAGCTTCGATCGAGTAGCAGATCAAAGATCACCGGGCATTAACAAACAAAGAGTTCGATGACTTCAAAATCCTACAAGCAAAATTCGATGAGCTGTTCCAAAAGCATGAAAGTCTAAAATCATCCGAGGATAATCAAGAAGAAAATGGAGGTTTTTTCAAAATCATCTAAAACCGCTCAAGACATGAACGCCTATTTTTCAACAACGATTAATAAGAAGGACTTGGCTATGACAACCCTTCCACATCCTCAAAAGCCCCTACCGATTCATCTCAAAAAGGTGTATTCGCATTTAGTTTCGACAAAGATACATCAAAAGCCAAATATGTATCTAATAAGGAAAAGGACCGCTTGAGGTGGTAAAGAAAGTGCTTTCAACCGTAGGGGAAATGTAAATGGACCCCAACCGGTAAAGCATCACCGAGAAATCAACAGAAGAACCATTCTTTCCGAAGAAACCTTAACCTAATCAACAGATCAGAATCGTAAAAGACAACCCGTAAAAGGGAAGTACAACTGAGACCCAATCAAGGTCACCATTTAATAAGCATGCTTCGTAAACCGCAAAAACCACCTATGCCTAAAAGATATGAATCTTTTAATGGTAGCAACAGATTCTACCCCTATATAATCGAAATCTAGGTCACAGACTGAACCACATCGGATAAGAAGAAGACAAACGAAAAAGGAAAATCCCAAATCTTCTAATTCATCCAAGGTTCACACTAATAATCATACAAAACAGAAAAGCATATAAAGAGATGTATGATTATGTTGACAGTATGGGAGACAAATCAGCCTTCGATCTAACCGATCACAATAGAAGTGCTTTCGCTTTGTATGGATTCCCAAAACTAATCCTAACCCTCAGACCCAATCCAAAAGGGTACCTAAAGCCCGATCCGACAGGTGCGTGTTCGTGGGTCCGCCAACAAAGGAGGTGTGCAAGCAACTATCCGGGTACATCGATAGTGGATGCTCAAGGCACATGATCGAAGCAAACATCTCCTCGGCTCTTTACATAGAAACGAGAAAAGGTTCGCGGTACTTTTTCGGTGATGAAAACTTTGGCTATACCAAAGGGTTCTAACCTTAGAGAATGACGATGTACAAGTAACCGGAGTCTCAGATGTCAAGGTCTAAAGCACAACCTATTATCGGTTTCACAATTCTCGCGATAAACGGATTCAAGTGTTGAGTTCTCGAATCGATCAATGCACTATCAAGAATCGAGCCACTCAACAGATTTTGCTAACTGGTTCAAGGAAAGGGACGATCTACACAGCTGATTGGAACAGTTGCCCAAGAAATGCATGCCTAATTGTCAAGAGTTCCAAAAGTAGCAGTTGGCTCGCACAAAAAGAATGAGCCATCCGAACTTTAAAACTCTTAACAAAAATAGCAAGGATGTCTCTAGTAGAAGGACTTAGAATGAAGTATTTACAAAGGATCGAGACATGCATCGCATGTCGAAAAGGAAAATGTGTCAAAGCTTCATTCAAGGGAATTCCAGGACCGGCATCCAGCAGAGTACTGCAGCTGCTTCACATGGACCTATTCGGACCAGTTACACCAGTCAGTCTCAACGGACGCAAATATACTCTAGTAATCGTGGATGATTATTCCAAGTTTACCTGGGTTATATTCTTACACAAGAAGAATGAGACGACTACTTAAGATACCCGAGCCGCTAAAACGACACAAAATGAGAAGGGTGTCAGCAGTAGTAAAAATCGACGATAAAGGTACGAAATTTCGAACTCTTTTATTACTGATTTTTGCTCTAAGTTTGGTATACAGCATGAAACATCAGCTGCGAGGACGCCTCAACAAAATGGAGTAGCTGAACGGAGGAACAGAACTCTCAAAGAAGCTGCTCGCACAATGTTAGCTGAACATGCGATACCAAGCCGTTTTCGCGTATAATCAACACCGATGCCATACTCGTAAACAGATGATGTCTTCCGACTAAGGCTCACTACAAAACACCCTATGAATCGTGGAAGGACAGAAAACCTCGCGGCCTCTTACTTCCATGTTTTTTGGGTGTAAGTGCTTCATACACAACAATGGGAAGAAATTGAAGACTTTTTGAGGCCAAGTCGATGAGGGTATATTTCTAGGATATTCCTCATCTAGCAAGGCTTCGTGGTCTACAATGCATTTAACTCTACTTGTGGAAGAAAACCCCATGTAGTCTTTTGATGAAGCATCTTCGATCAAGAGAAAATCGCAGTAACAAGATGTACCGATCAACAAGAACTCGATGTTCGTAAAATGGATCACCTAACGATCAAGGAAAAGAATCAAAATCAGAATAATATACATTCCAGATCTAGTCGATTCACCAGATCATTCAGATCCTAAGGTACGGGGTAAAAACTGCCGATGAAGAAGCCGACACGGTGAGATAAGATCAACCGAACCATCCGGGTTGGGGGAACATCCGGTTCCCATTAACGGACATCAAAGACATGATGAGTCCAACATCACCGAGACTTGTTCTTATCAAGTGGATAATAACTCGCATCACTCCCAATCGCTAGTAATGAAATTTTATCGTAAACGGACGATGTTCTCCAAAACGCAAATCGAATGGAAGGACGGATAAACCATCATCCAACCGAATCGATAATCGGAGACCCATCCGATAAAGTTAAAACTAGATATCGATTGGTGAAAGTGCCATGTATTGTCGTTATCCGCCTATGAAGGAACCAACAACAATAGAGGAAGTTTCTACAAGACGCTAAGTCGATTCTAAATGCAGAAGAGCCGGAACAGGTTCGACGTAAAATCAAGTTTGGGAACCGGTAGATGCATCAAGTCATCAAGACGTTATTGGCACGGGCGGGTATTCAAGAACAAGAGAGATGAGAAAAACGTCATCACCGTAAATAAGGCAAGACTTGTTGCTAAGGGTATTCACAATCGTAAGGAATTGATTATGATGAGACCTTTTGCACCAGCCGCCGCTTAGAAGCCATTCTATTGTTTCGCATATGCTTCCCACAGAGGGTTCATCGTGGTATCGATGGACGAAAGAGTGCTTTTTTAAACGGGTACTAGCAGAGGAAGTTTATGTCTAACAACCTCCGTGCTTTGAAAAGGGCAACCAAGTGTACCGCTTTTAAGAAAAGCTCTATGGTTCTAAAACAAGCTCCTCGAGCTTGGTATGATACACTCTCTCGCTTCTTGATCAATAGTGGGTTCACTAAAGGAACAAAGGACGTAACCTTATTCGTAATAGAAGATGGAAAAGATATTCGATGGTTCAGATTCACGGACGACATCATCTTCGGATCTCCTAACAAGAGTCTATGTGAAAGATTCAAAGAACCGATGCAAGGGAAATTCGAGATGTCCATGATGGGTCGATGAATTACTGGTCTTCTTCAAGTGAAGCAAAGTGCGTATGAATATTCATCTCGCCAAGCAAAGTACACTAGGAATTTATTGGCTAAGTTTGGAGTTCAAAATTGTAAGGAAGCCAAAATTCCTATGATGACCGGATTCAAGATGGATCCAGATGAGGATGGTCGTAAAAACAAATCGGAAGGAATATAGGGCTCTCTATCGATCTCTATTTATACCCGACCGCCAAAGAGACAGATATAACCCTTCGCAGAGAGGTGTATGTGCGATTTCAGCAAATCCAATGATAAGCCACCTAGAAGCAAAGTTTAAGCGGATTCTTACATATCTGAAGGGACCAGAAATCTTGGTTTATTTTACCCATCGATGATAATCTAGAGCTTAGTGGGTATTCTCGATTACGATTATGGAGGTTGCAAGATTGACAAAAATCCACCTCGTGAACATGTCAGTTCTTAGGAAGTAAACCGATCTCGCGGGTTTTCAAAAAAGTTAGACATCGATTCGCGACATCTACTATCGAAGGGGTAATATATGGTCGCAGGAAGTTCGTTGTTCCCAATCGCTCCGCTTAGTCAAGAAATGAGGATTATAACATTGAAGCTAACAATGTACCTATTTTCTATGACAAGATAATAGTCTTTATTGCAATCACTCAGAATCCCGTTCTACACACAAGATGCAAGCATGTGGATGTCAGACACCATTTTATAAGAGATCATGTTGAAAAGAAGAATATCGAATGGAAAAGATTCATACCGATATACGTAAAGTCGATATTCTAACCAAGCCACTAACCGAGATCGATTCAGAGAATTATGCAATGAAGCCAGGCTTCGGATCTTGGAGAAAATGCACCTAAAATGTTTGGATTTTAATGATCTCCGTAACCACCGGTTGAGAGACTAACCAAAGTTGAAAGAAATCGGTTGAGTTTTGGTATCTCAATCGATCGTAAGATCACCAAGGAACCGATGTGAGAAATCGATCGATCTACTGTGATTATCAAAGTTAAAAGGAATCGATCGATTTAAGGTTTATCAGATTAAAGGAAACACTCATTTTAAGAGGAATATCTGATTAAATCAGTTGGACTATTTTACATCTTTATGAGTCGATTGAGCTGATATTCGAACAAGCAAGATTTACAAGAGATATTCACAAGATTAAGGCTTAAAATCGCATAAAGATACATGAATTTTACACAACAATGGAATAATAGAACTTTTCATTGATAAAGACCCGAAGGTCTGGTTACATTACAAGATACAAGTACAAAGGACCCGGAGGTCAATACATAAGTGATAACCCAAAACCCTAAACCTATAACCCTAAACCCTCATCCTAACCCAAGTGGAGCAGAGAGAGAGAGATTTTAACCGATGCTCTCATTTTCCCCACTTAACAAGGGTGAGAGAGGCTTTAAAGAAAGAATATATCAAGGCGCTCGCAGAGGCTGAAGATCAAGAAAAATGGAGCGACAGCGGCCTTGATAGGATTTTTAAGCCAGGAGCCCTAAGAAAGAGTCAGTGGGCTCTCCAGCTGTTAAATGGTGAGGTGATATACGAAGATCAGTTGTTGACTGATCAAGATCGCATATCAAACTCACGTTCATTTTCAGACTAAGTCTGTTGATGGTAGTTACGTCATAACGATAGACACACAAGGTGCATACGGTTAGGAGAAGTGTCTTTCGGGGCTTGCAACAAAGAGCCCGCCTCCATGGTGGTAGAGAAGCTTTGCAACAATCGGGATGTGAAATCTTTGACGATAACGAAAAACAAAGAATAAGGACGAAAGGGTTGATTTGAGAAGCTGAAATCATTGAAAAAGGGGTAAAGATATTTGCCGGAATTTTAACCGGAAATAAGGGTTCACCAGGATACATGATTTTACAAAGAAAATAAGTATGGTGAATGGGTTATGTTGTGTAAAGCAATTGGTCCAATTTATAGAGGCCAAGCAAGGGTGCAAATGCAAATTCAAGTTTTCAAAACCTTTTAGAGAAATCAAGACTAAAAGGACAAATGATGTAGGAATCACGCGATCGATAATTGGATAAATTTATTTGGCGGATTGACATATCAAAAGATTCGCAGACGATAATTACGATATGTCAAATCGCTACCAACTTAGGGAATAGAGACTACTATTCTAGACTAAGTTTTGGCGGTAACACTTATTCCAAGAATTGACTTGATCTAAGAAGAATCAGATTAGGTCAATCAAAAATCGATACATTCAAAGTCGAATGATGAGGAAGATCACCGAGCTTAAAACCACAAAAATCGATGCATCGCCTATGGAAAAATAGAAATATCGGGTTGAAGGGGGAACTTCAACCGATAAAGCGAGGATCAAGGGAAATCGACGATTCAAGGAAGATCGGTTGAGCTCGAAACCTCAACAAATCGATGCAAGTGAAGAAGATCATTAAAAGGATCGGTTGGGAAATTTTAAGGCTTAGGCGTAATTCTAAGATCAACAAGTGAAATCAACATGGACAAAGTAGTATTGACCGACACAATATCACCAACCAGACACGCTTTTTTTTTCTCTTGTTCTTTGCTTATTTATCGGATCTTATCGGATATTATTTGCCTTATTGCACCCATTATCCGTGGACGTATTCTCTCGCAAATCATTTAATGCGGACGGGGTACATGTATTAACCGCTATTAAATGTGCTTTTAAATCCAAAAGTTTTTTAGACGCGTGCCTTTCCCGACCCTACGATCAAAAACCGCTTAACCGGAGCGTTTAATCTTTTCAAACGGTTGATCTTCAAAATCGTGTCTTCTTTCTTCCCTCCTCGTCTTTATAAAGTTCATCAAAAAATGCACCGAGTTTTCCATTTCACAAACTTGCGATCTATTCTCTAAAAACTCCAGTTACTTCTCTCGATTCAAAGTGTTTTCCTAAGTTTCAAAATCATCTTTTTCAAAAAACGTAATATGGTAATATATGTTTATTTGATGCATCTTTGTAAATCCATTGATCTTAAATGTTTCTACTTTGTGTTATGCTTTATTGCTTCTTAGTTTTCCGAGTGTGATATTCTTTGTATTAATGCACAACTCTCTAACCAAATCTATCTTATCTCAGAGATTGTGAATGATCACTCATGGTATGGGCAAAATTATGTGCAACTATGCTTGAATCGCAAAAAGGATCGTCGATGATAAGTTAAATGCAGTTCAATATCACTTTCGGGATCCGGAATCTATGGAGGTCGAGCAAATTCTTAGAAAAGGTGCCTTGAGAAATTTTTACGCTCGCTTCACCGCAATCCAAAGGATGCAAGATGAAGCACTAGAATTCCTAAGGAATTTAAGAGTGATACGGATGCTCCAGAGAAGAACTACTTTCGACAATCACAAAGCGAAGAAATCGATCGATTTAACGCGGACATAACCCGTCTGTTCAAATTTTCCCAAAGGACGGATTCTTTACCGCCCATTACAGTGGAGACCAAGACGAGCCGATCGAAAAAGAGTTTCTTCAGAGAGGCCGACAAACATCATACTTCAGGATTTGTCGCCAATGCTCAAGAGAAAATACCGATTGTTGTTTGACATATTGTCAAAAACAATAATGGGTATCAGATTCAGCCCATTTTATGCTATTACATCGGGCAAAATCAGACAAAGATGGCAATAATTGATGAAGCGAAGAACATCAATCGCACGGGTTCTCAAGGCCATTCTCGCTTCCCAGAACATGACAAATTTGGAGTAGATGAGTGGAGGCAGGTATGTTCCGACGAAGAAGATCAAGAATCTCAACAAGGTTGCGCTTATCCTCCAAGATAAATTCGCCAAAGGCCAAATGGGAAATGTAATGGACCCAAGTCCTATAAAGGCTTTTCACAAGCCACTTCAGTCATTTCGGGGCCACCGGACGATGATATGCTAATCGATCCCAAAATCCAAGAAAGGAAAAGGGAAGAAGGCAACTTCTTCTCGCACCAGATGCGGGCGAATCAAATTTCAAACGGGTGAAGGACCCCGAAGGCCCACCAGATGCCCCCAAGAAGAAGAAAAGAAAAATTGGTAAAGGCCCGCGAGAGAAGAGGTCAAGAAGGCGAAGCAAGCTCCCATGACTCGATGTTAGAAGATGAGTCGATGAAGAAGGAGCGCCGTAACGGTCCTGCTGCACCACAAAATCAGTGAAGCATCGACAGCAGCCGCTCAAGCCGAGAGCTCGCCAGATCACTGGCGAAGAAGCATGTCGATCAATCTCCTTCTCCTCAAGCTCCAACCGCCTCACCGCCGTAATAACGGCCACAGAAGCATGTCTCTCCTATCCTTCCACCGCTCACGAACTCGAATCGCATCGGTTCATGAACCGGAAGATTACCGTTTGGAAAAAAAGAAGCACTGCTTACAAAAAGAATCCTCTCGCAGGTCGAACCAATCACCAACTTCCGCCAACTCAAGCACAACCGTAACCTTCTATACCTCATCAAATTGAATCTGACCGATAATCCTCGAGTCCAGATCAACAAAGATCATAACGGGAAATTGATCGTAATGCTAATCGAAAAGAGAGATCGACGAGTCAGATCCGAATCGGGTCGCCTAACCCGCTATAAGAGAGGAAGTTTTGGAGATCCTCACCGAGAGATCTTCTTTTAAAAAGCTTCGACTTCATAATAATTATAGAACGGATGGGCGGTGCAGATGAGTTTGCAGACTTCGATTTCGCATGAGAAATTCAAAAAAGTGTGGATCCAAACCGAGCCGACATTCGCTAAATCACAAAGCTCGTCCCAAGAAGAAGTGCGGTTGCCGGAACAGAAGAATCGAAACCGCCGACAAGGTTTTAAAGCAGATGCCATCATGAAGGATAATCGGAGTCGCCAATGATAGTGGAACCGGTGTCGCAGTTCATGACCAACCACCGGAGGCACAAACAATCGAATCCGCATCAAGTGACACCTAATGTTCCAACATCACACGCCACTATCGATCGATCTTCTTCAGAGATCGATCCGTCTCAAAGATCTCCGAAAGAAGAAGTTGAGGGACCGATACCGATCAAAGCTTAATTGCCATCAACTAAATAAAAGATCAAAGGGAAACAACCATTTCCCACATTGGGGCAATCAAAGATCGGTTCTCCCAAATCAGGTTCATCGCGTACCGAACCGATAAAGACCGTTGATGCCAAATCGACTCAAGTGGATAAACAACAAGTTTTTTTTCGATGCTCAATCGACAAGCTAGAATCGACAGAAGAGAAACTTGACAAGCCGATCACAACACTCTCTATCGCTATGGAATCGCCAAGACGAGCCGATATCAACGATTCAAAATCTAACCGCCAAACTCAAGGCATATCTCAAGGCAGATCTCAACAAGGCGATCGCAATAATATCGGTTCTCGACCTCCCACTCACTACTTTTTTTGATCAAACCAAAAAAGGGGGAAGGACAGAGTGAGAAACCAACGATGAAGGGACATCACAAACTCTGGGAAAAGAACAATACCAGACATGCATGCAAAACATCGGGTGAAAAGATGTCCAAAAAGCAGAGATAAAGGAAGAAGTCTTAAAATGCCAAGAAGAAAGAAGGCGCAAAAAATGACAGAGGCGTAAAATCAAGAAGAAATTCAATTTGAGAATGAAGAAAGGAAGGGCCGAAAATCCGCATCGTAACCTAAAGCCGCCAAAGAAGAGTTGATGAGATCATCCCAAAAAACACTGCAAGATGCTAAGAAATTTGAGGAATGGAACAAGATCAGAAGTGAATGGCTTCTGGATGCCTTTGTTCTTAATCTTGTTCCACAAGAAGAATCTCCTGATGAAGAATTCCTCAACTGGTTAGAGAATAAATACCCGGATTTTCTGAAGTATCTGGAGAATGAGGCCAAGCTGATCAATGTAAAAATAACTCGCCAAGAGTATGATCATCTGGTGTACTCGAAGAAGGCAGATGGCTCATTCGACAGACTGGCATTTCAAAGATTCTACTTTGACATCCTGAGCAGAACGCAAATAACTGATCCTCAGCAAACTGATGATGTCAAATGGAAACTTTATCAGATTTTCAACGTTCCTCAAGATCAAAGAGAGATGCCAGAAGGATACAAGCCCAAAGAGTGAAGAATCAGAAGACTACTCAGGATCAGCTGCGCTTATTTTCAAACTTTTCTGATGTAACATGTAATCATCATTCTTTAATGAGAAAAGTTTATTTTTTTTCTGATCCTAAGACAAAGTCTCATTGTCTTCTGATTACATGCTCTTAACTGTTCTATTTCTTATCAACTGTTTTGGTTTCTCAAAGTGTTTTGGTTTCATCAAAAAGGGGGAAATTGTTGGGAAATTTATAGTTTTGATGAAAGTTCCAACAACACATGTAATAGGACCAGTCAGACCTGTTAGCTGACTGATGTTTATATTACCCGCTATAGGAGACCAGTTGATAATTAATGTGATAGAACAACCGATGTAATAGATAGGTCACATATTGAGGGGGAACTCCATATGTATAGGTCAGATCTGAAGACTCAAAGAACAAGCTGATATCCGACAGGCCAGAACGCTAGAAAAGAATAGAAGATCAGATTGATATAATCCAGTCAGATATCTCAGCTGAAGTCATGAAGCTCAAACTCAGGATACTCGAAGATCAGATGACTTCCAGATAATCGCACGAAGACCTACATCACCGGTCCGCTAGTTGAAGCTAAGTCAACCGGCACTGAAGACTCTATCAGTAGATCGATCACCAGATCGATCAAAGTCACCACCGTGAAATCGATGTTTCACCTAATCATACGCCGATGATCCAACAAGAAGAATATCGCTTTAGTTGGAAGAACAAAGACCGAAAAAGTAAGTCCGCTATCCAATAAGAACAAGACACGATGATCGAGCCGCGAATCAATGGATTTGATTTTACCAGAACGGGCTACAAAGTACAAATTCACGCCGCCATGCCAGTTCTCCCGTTTAGTCACATCAAGCCCGCAAGTCTACCAAATATAGCCCAAGTTCAAATTGCTCTCCAACGGCTCTTTGATTTCAAGGTCTATATATATGGGATTACACTTTAGAGTGAAACACGGAAATAACAAACGAAAAACGAACAACAATCAAGAAGCTCAAGCTAATTTCAGATTTCCGCACAAGAACACAATCAAGAAGAATATTTTTTATTAAGTGTTCATCCCATAAGTTCTTAGCATAGAAATCTTTTCATCTAGTTGATTAGGCTACTTATACGCAAGAAAAGATTTCATAGTTGGAACCTCAACAATCTTACCCAAACCCCCAAGTTAGGTTAAGTTGTTTAGCAAGATTTCGGATAGGGTTTCTAGTTCTGATTTCTGGGATCGGTTGAGTGTGAACTCTTTAAACATCTAGTCGGCGTACTGTGTTGGACTTACACATAAAACAAAGTCCAGTTGGTTAAGTTGGTGCCCCTTTTGATAGGGAAGAGTGGACGTAGGACTGGTTTGTCCGAACCACTATAAATCTTGTGTGCCACTACCGCTTTGATTAACTGCTCACATAATCGCACACAACCTTTAAAATACATACATATTCCAAGTTGAGATCGCCTAGCACCAAGCTTCGATCCGATCATATTTGACACTTCACCAACCGATTAAAAGATTAATCTTGGAATCTGATTTATCAAAACTGGTTTTTCACACGGGTAAAACTTAAGCTTCCGCACACATCAGTTAAACTGATAGTTACCGAACTGATCTGCTTCAGGCGATCAGTAAGTTGTTTATCAGCCCAAACCGATTCACTCAAGACTCGGATCGGACTAACCGCCTCACACCGATCCGACGAAAAGTTTTCGTAAGTCTATTCACCCCCCCCTCTAGACTTCTGCCCTCACTAAACCCGTTCGGGACCTACACCTATAAATACTGGTGACCCTCTACATTGTATGGTTACGGGAAATTTATACGCAACTCAAGAGCTCAAACTTATTATCGCAAGTTAAAGCACTCGAAAAACTTAGAATTTCCCAAGTGCTTCTATATTGAAGAGAGCTCACTAAACTAAGCCTAGCTTGATAAGATTTATCCAAAGCTTAGTCGAGATATCCTAACCCTTTGCATTGTACTTCATTGTAAAGGATATCTCATCCTAGTTGGAAACCAACCGAGAAACCCTGCACCCTTTGAGAAGGTAGTTGGAGTGTGTTTGTTGGTGAGAAGAGTTGTAAAGAGTTAGTAAACACGCGGGAGTAGTCGTAAAAACTCTAGAGGAGAAGTTAGTAAGCTACTGGGGGGTAGTCTGAAAGCTTGTTTGTGTTTGAGTAAGTAAACTACGGAGGTAGTCAGATAGCTCAAGGTCGGGTTGAGTAAGTAAATTACGTGGAGTAGTCAGAAAACTCAGGGCCGAGTTGAGTAAGTAACCTACGCGAGGTAGTCAGAAAGCTCAGAAGTGATTAGTGAATTTCTCTGAGGATCAGAGAGAGTGGATGTAGGAGCTTGAGTCTACGAACCACTATAATTCTTTGTGTTATTTATCGCTTTCATTATCCAGGCTTTTAATTTGCATTGACTGACGAATTTGAAAGCATATTTTTTTTCGATATTGAGTTGGAATCAATCCTTTTGAAGTTGCATAATGAATCACGACCTAATCACTATTCCATTCGGGGAAGGTTTTAAAAGAAAGCTTAAAACGAGTATAAACTAAGGGCCAACCATTCCGCACGACTGAGTAGCTAGAACAGATAGTTACCAAACTGAACTTACTCTTCTGAGGGTTCAGTAAGTTAGTTATCTGATCCAAGCAACTCAGGATCTCTGACACTCAGGACTCAGTTGGGATTATCTGAGGTATCTGAAAGCAGCTCAGGATCTTTGTCTCGATGACTTTGACGACCAGAGCGATCAGGCTTCTCGAGAACCTAATCTTGAGGATTATCGACCCAAGTGACCTCGAAGAAAAAAGTTTTAAAACATTGAACACGTGTATTCCCCCCCATACACTGTAAGACTCGTTTGCACCGGGACCAACAAGTGGTATCAGAGCAGTGGTTCAACTTGACCACCTGCTTTGTTGACCAAAGTTTTATTTTCTAAAAATACTTGTGGTCTATCTGAACTGATCTTATTTGCTGATTTTTTTCTTTTCAAAAGATCAGATAAAAATGTCTTTTAAAAACTTCCCATGTTCTCAGTAGAGAACTATGATCTATGGAGATCGAGAATGTGAGCTCTTTTGTATTCCAAACATGAGCGATGTGGAGAGTGGTCTCTCAAGGACCATTCCAATTTACTGTGGTGAATCCCAGAGGAACAGAAGATGAGAGAATTGATCCTAGAGCAGAATTTCCTAAGTCTGATGACCAACAGACTCCTGAGGAGAGAAAGTTAGTCAATCTAGACTACATTGCAAAAAGACACACTATACAAAGATAATTGATGATGGTGTGATGGGAATGATCTCTCACCGTAATATCTTCTTAAAGAGATTTGGGATACACTTTATTGTGAATGTGCCAAGGCACAAATCATATAAAAGAAAACAAACTTTCAAAGGGCAATTGGAAAGTTTGATAGTTTTGAAATGGATGATGGTGAATCAATAAACAAATTGGAAGTCAGATTCACTAGCATCATGAATGATCTAAATGCACTTGGAAAGAAATATCCACAAAGAGAAGTTGCATTGAAAATTCTTAGAGGTCTTTCTAAGAAATGGGATATTCATGCAGTGGTGATTGAAAACACCAAGAACATTAATTCAATGCCATACCAACAAGTCTTCTCTCGAAATGGAAGGCCTATGAATTTGTAATTGATAAGAAATCCAAAAAAGGTCGACAAAGAAAGATGATTCATCATCTAGTAAGAATGTGGCTTTAAAAGCCAAAGATAAAACTCCGTAAAAACTAGAGAGTCTCGAGAACCCTCATGCCAAAAAAATCGGGATGAGCTTGAGGAAAAGCTAAAGATCGATTGCAAGGAGGTTTGAAAGACTTAATAGTAGATTTGGAAAATACAAAAACTATTACAGAACCACAGTACGGAAGAAACCTGAGGACAGATCAACTGAGAAGAAGAAGGACCTGAAAGCTGAAGGATCTTCATCCAGAAAGAAGGACTCCAAATCCAAAGAAGAAAGTGATCAGGATGATGATACCAACAGATGCTATAATTGCCAAAAGAAAGGTCACTTCCAGTATGATTGTCCAGATTTGAGTGCTAAGGAGAGAAGAGAAAGACAAGCTAAAAGAGACAAGATGTTCTCTAGCAAAAAGGCCATGGTTGCAGAAGAAGAACACTCTGAGGAGGGATCTAGCTCTTCAGATGAGATGTTCTCAGACAGTGAAAGTGATGACATTTGTCTGATGGCCATTGAGGAGGTAAACTCTTCTTTCTCTGTTGTTGCTCCTACACTAGCACAAGAGTTTTCAAGTTCCACGAAAAAAAATCTATTTTGACTCGATGGATTCTTTTGAGAATCATGAAGGACTATGCTGTTTTACAAGAACTGCTAAATAGAACTCAAGAGCAGAATAAGGAACTGAAAGCTGAAAATCTAAAATTGAAAGACTCTAGCAATATTGAAATCACTTCTCAATTAATGGGAGCTACTGATGAACTGGATGTTTCCGAAAGTACAACTCTCGAGAGAAAGAGAAGTTGATAATGACCCCTAAACCGAAAAAGCTAGAGAAATCCATCAAGAGATTCAAACTAATCGGGACTAAGTTCAATGACCTCTCGAGAAGCATGAAACTCTACAGAATCTGTGAGGATAGTGCACGAGAAGAAGTTAACTCTATTGAATAATGCATCTAATGTAATAGATGAAATTTGAGTTACCAGAGATCTGTCACTATAAAACTGGATTGGGATACATTCCAGGGGAACCTCACAAGGTCATCTGAATCTTCGCATCAAGTAGCAAGAAAACAATCTTTGTAAAACCAGTGGCACCTTCACTTCAAATCAAGTAATGCCCAAGGTTGTAGACAAAGGGAAAAGGACCTATGGTCTCAAAAGAAACCGAATGATCGAGGTTAGAAAGCCCAAAACCTCGGTGAAGGCTAGAAAACCCGAGCGTCAGTGGAAAGTTTCGTGCAAGTACTTCAAAGCCTCAAAGGCTAAGAATGCAAACCTGAAAGGCTCCACATCGAACCATCAGAGGAATCCTCAGATGAGAAACACTCGCCAGAGACATTCTCAATCGAAGAGACCAAGTCCTCAAAGATAATCGAAGACCCAGATTTCAAAGATGCATAACCCGAACTTCACTTGCCTAAGGGTAAAGGTTATCTGAACCCGAGTCAACAAAGATTTAGACCGGCTGCACAGAAGCCAAAGCAAATGAACAGAAGGCCTGAACCAAAGAAAAATTCAAAAGCCCATGTTCATGCGGCTAAAGACATACACACGTAAAAACCGCTAAGGCACCAGAGTAGTAGATGTGTATGTTGATGTTTATGGAAGACAAATTAGCCACTCTAAAGTGATTAGAGTTGTCGATGATTTGGATTCCAAAAAGGTACATCTAACCTTGTAGGACCCTACACAAATTGGGTACCTAAGAATTGATTTGTTTTTCAGGAGGAAAACAAGGGCACTGAACTGATTAAAGATCACATGGCACTGATGAGCAGAGATGAAAAAGCTTCTGATGTATGGTATCTTGACAGTGGATGTTCAAGACATATGACAGGATTCAAGAAGATACTCAGTGACTATGTTGAACAAAGAGGCCCACCGATCACTTTTGGAGATAACTCCAAGGGACAGACTGAAGGATATGGAACTTTGGAAATCGACTCAGTTCATATCCATGGTGTTTCATATGTATCTGGATTGAAGCATAACTTGCTTTCAATTAGCCAATTCTGTGATAAGGGTTTTAATGTTGAGTTCTCTAAGAACTTATGTTTTGTGAAAGATGATACATCACATAAAGTATTACTGACTGGTACAAGAAGAGGGAATGTGTATCTTGCTGATTGGAGTTCAACTCCTAAAGATACATGTTTGGTTGCTAAAAGTTCCACAGATACCAGTTGGTTATGGCATAAAAGAATGAATCACCTAAATTTCAAAACCTTGAACAAGCTTGCAAGCTTAGCTCTTGTGAGAGGGTTGCCTAATGAAGTGTTCAGTAAGGAACATATTTGCGATGCTTGCCAGAAAGGAAAACAAATAAAAGCATCATTTAAAAGCAAAGTTGATGTTTCTCTTGAAAAGAATACTTTCGCCATCGATATGGATCTTTTTGGTCCTATAACACCAGTGAGCACTAATGGCAGGAAATACACATTGGTAGTAGTTGATGACTACTCAAGATATACTTGGGTCATATTCTTACTCAGTAAGAAAGAGACTCAGACTAAGTTGCCAGAATTACTGAAAAGGCTCAGTATTGAGAAAAAATCGAGTGTGGTCAAAATCGATCGACAAAGGAATGAATTTATAAATCATATTATATTCGATTATTGTGCAAAGAAATGGAATTTCACATGAAACATCACCGCAAGGACCCCTCAACAAAATGGTGTTCTTTGAAAGAAGGAACAGGGACTCGAAAGAAGAAGAAGGACAATGATAGCCGAAGGTCGATATTCCTAAAAGATTTTTTGGGTCAAGTATCAACACCGTGACGCTACTCTCGTATCAGATCCATGTTGACTAAGAGTCAAGGCAAAACACCCCATGAGCTTTGGAATGAAAGGAAGCCTCTTGTTTCTTTCTTTTCGTGTGTTTGGTTAGTAAAGTGTTTTCATACACAATAATGGTAAAGATCAGTTGAAAACATTTGATAGTAAAAGCCGATGAAGGAATATTCTTAGGATATTTCAAGTCAAGAAGCTTTTCAGAGTTTACAACTGTAGGATCAATTATTGTGGAGGAAACACCTCATGTTGTTTTTGATGAATCTACTTGTGTTCGGAAGAAACATGAACATGATGCAGATGAACTGACTAAGAAGATCACCAGATTAAGCCCCAAAACAGAATGACAAATCATCCATGAATTCGAAAAGAAGAAGTCGGTCACTACTATCTATGATTGGAGTGACTCGGACTCGAGATAAAGAAGTTCGGGATGGAACTTCGAGGATGGTGAGACTCGGAAAACCAACACTCTAAAAAGGTGACCAATCAATCCGAGCAGACACCGGTTCAAACTCGTGTATGTGATGCCAATGAAGATGTGGTCACAAATGAGGTAAATTTGAATCTATCAACCAAAGGGGAACAAATGTCTCGATAATGTTCGAATAGAATTTCCCCGAGGAAGATGATTCTCTTTCTCTTTTTCCGTTGTTCCTCGAAGCCATTGAATTAAATGAACCTAACATTTCAAATGTTGAGGATACTCTTGAAGGGGAACATCAAGAAGGAAATGGTTAGATAGTCATCCTACAAGTCGATTGTGGGTGATCTAACCGAAGGTGTAAAACAAGAAGGTTCCATGGTGAGAGTGCACTATATTCGCTGCTTCCTATCGGAGAAAGAACTTACCGAGATTGGTGAAGCTCTACAAGATTCTCATTGGATTATTGCTATGCAAGATGAAGAGTGAATCAATTCTCAAGGAATGAAGTATGGGAGCTAGTAGATAGACCAGAAAGGCACAATGTCATTGGAACCAAGTGGGTTTTCAAGAATAAAAGAGATGAAAACAACAACATTGTAAGAAACAAGGCAAGGCTAGTTGCACAAGGTTATTCCTAAGAAGAAGGCTTGGATTATGATGAAACCTTTGCACCTGTTGCAAGACTAGAAGCCATCGATTGTTTCTTGCATATCTTTGCCCACATGAGGTTCACATATCTATCAAATGGATGTGAAAAGTGCATTTTCGAACGGTGTGATTAAAGAAGAGGTTTATGTGGAACAACCTCCTGGTTTCAAACAGAATGACCAAGCTTACAGACTCAGAAAAGCTTTGTATGGTCTCAAACAAGCACCTAGAGCATGGTATGATACTCTTTCTCAGTTTCTTACTGACCATGGTTTTGTCAAAGGAATATTGATAGAACTCGCTCGAGGATAGAGGATGGGGAAGATATCTTACTAGTTCAGATATATGTTGATGACATCATTTTTGGATCTCCAAACCATCACCGTGTGAAAAGTTTTCAACATCGATGAAAGGCAAGTTTGAGATGTCAATGATGGAGAGATGAATTTCTTTCTAGGTCTTCAAGTGAAACAATCAAAGGAAGGAATATTCATCAACCGTGCAAAGTACACCGTAGATCCGATTGCCAAATATGGTGTATGAGAATTGCAATGCGATTAGGATTCCTATGAATACTAACTACAAAATGGATCGATTCAAGGCAAATCGGTGAGTCATACCGATTATAGAGGAATCATTGGATCATTGCTCTATCTCACAACAAGTAGGCGGATATAACATTTCTTTGTTGGGATATGTGCAAGATACCAAGCTAATCCTAAGGCTAGTCACATGGAGGTCGCCAAAAATCATCAAGTATCTTAAGGGCATAAAGATGAATAGAGGATTATGGTATCCAACCGATGATAACCTTGAATTAACGGGTTACTCGTGATGTCGATTATGGAGGTTGCGGAACTGATGAGAAAAATCCACTACGGAACTTGTCAATTTCTAGGAAGTAAGCCGATATCTTGGTTTTTGAAGAAAATGGACCAAGAGTAGCAACCAAGATTATCGGGTTTCAATACATGGTCGCAGAAGTCGCCAGGCTTTTTATTCTTTGGCTCGCACAACAATTAAGGGATTATAAAGTTGTAGCCAATGAAGTACCAATATTTTGTGACAATAATAGTGCCATTGCTATTTCACAAAATCCGGTATTACACACCAGATGCAAACATGTGGATATCAGACATCACTTCATCAGAGATCATGTTGAGAAGAAGGACATAAGGATGGAGAAAATTTAGAGAGTCGATATCTTGACTAAACCTTTGGTTTGAATCAAGATTTGTGAACTTTCGATTGAATTAGGGATGTTAGATCCAGTGTATAGAGTAAAAAATCGAAAAATTGAAGGTTTTCGGATGCATGAAGTTTTTCTCAGAATTCTACTGAGAAGCTCAGGATAAAATGGAAATATCGAATCGAGTCTCGAAACTCAGATTCATCAAGGTCAAGATTCAAGAAAGATATTGAACCCATTCAAGATTTTCAAAGATTATAATCGACATTTTATTCAAGAAGACCGATAAAGGGAAATTAGTCGAAGAAGTAATGACAAATGCGACTCATTTATTGCTTAAGTGAAAGAATCATTCGCAATAAATACAAAACACCGAGGAATGTTTTTTGGGCGAGGATCGTTTGAAATTAGAAGAAGGTCAACAATCATTAAATGCTCTGTTACATTTCTTAACCAATAAGGATAAATTGGCGGCTTACTTTTAGGGAGATAAATCGTTAGTATACCGATTAATCGGAGATTAATCTCAACAATTCTTTTCACCTAACCAACGCGATTCCCCACGATCTCGAAGCTATTTATACCCCAAAAAGCCATTCAAGCTAAAATTTTATCAAACCATTCGTTCCCAAATCCTCAAATAAATCCCCTTTGCCCAGAAATTCCCCTAAAATCTTCATTTCTTCAATCAATCTCTAAAATGGCCCTAACCTTGTTCGAGAGATTAGCCGAAACCAACAAGCCTTGGTACGAGTTCGTTGTCTCACTCGATAGCACAACCAACTCAAAGCCAGAAGAGGAGGCTCTGCATATGATTCGACTGGCTAAACTCACCCATCTAGTAGCAAGCCGACCAGACCAGGAGTACGCGAAAGAGGTAATCGAATTCCTCTGTAATCTGGAGATAGATGATGAGGATGGTTTACACTCTAAGATCACTGTATCACATTTAGAGCGGTCGTCCAAATACATCAATTTTGAGAGGGAATTGTACATAATTCCAAAGAATTTAAATGATATTTTTGAGCTATGTGATAAAGGAGAGGATCCTTCTGTGTATATGTTGGGTAGAGAGCAGGAGTTTTTAGATAGGATTGCTGAGAATCCTGTGAAATTTGAGACGACATTGCATAAAAGGCACTTGAAGCCACAATATCGAGTTTTGATGGATATTGTGAGCAAAAGCATCATGAGTCTTGCGGGGAGTTTTGAGCAGATCAGTACCCCGAAGCTCAGACTGATGGCGGCGATCGAGGCTTCTCCCACCACTGACTTCAACTGGCTAAAATTCTTGATTCAGATGGTGACGGAGCAAGCCAAGGTTATAAAGAAAGTTAACGGGGCGATTTCGATTAAAGGCAAGATCCACCATGCAACCAAAATAGCTTATATTTTGGAGATGTGCAGAGAGGAGGAGGATATGTTCGCCAATTCGACCCCATTCCCTAAGTCTAAGGTGCTCTTCAAGCCCATTGCTGTGAAGAAACATGCCATCAGAGGGAAGAGAGAAAAGAAAGTAGAATCACCTAAAGCTGCTGCTGCTGAAGAGACTCAACAAACCAGGGGGAAGGTTTTGTTGGAGGCAAAGATGGAGCAGGGTGCAAAAATGATGAAGCAGAAGAACCTTGCCCCAAAGCGCAGAAGATTGGTGGTTCTCACCGATGAAGATGGCAGTGATTCTGAGGAGATTCAACCTGAGGGCCAAACCGCTCAGAGTTCGCCATTGCAAGTTTTGGCTCAGGTTATCTCTAAGGCACAAGAACAAACTGAGGAGAAGGTCTTCTCTGAGGTGCTTGAGACATCTCTAAGTTCAGACAAAATTTCTCAAGAAATTTTCAAAGGAACTCAGGCCTCAGAGATTCCTACCAAAGAAGTGCGGCTGCATAACAGAAGAGCCAACTCGAGTCAATCGAGGATATGCCATTCCAGCCCCGTAACCCACTTAGATGCAACCGAGGACCCGATCAGACAACGTTCAGAGGCTGCTGAGACTCAGGAGCAGAATATTCTTGATGAGCTCTTGAGTGATCTACTTCTTGATCCTCAGCTGATGCTTCAACTGAACCAAAGAGCCCGAGATGGAAGAAGGGCGAAGCTAAAGAAGGCGAGTGGAGGAGCAAGGGGGAACGGTTCATTCTTGACCGCTACCCTGAGCTCAGCTCATACCCTAATCTGCAAGATGTCTTCTTCAGATTAAGGTCGACTGTATTCATCCTCAATCAGACTCTTCCCGAGATGCTTGATATTGTTGCATTCAGAGGGGAAGACTGGTGGAATGAGGAGACAACCTTTCTGACCGACTTCTCAGGGTTCAGGAGGACAAAGCTCAGAAGATGGAAAGTCTTAGTCACTCTTCAGAGCTGGTGCTAATCCAAAACACTCTGACCTCACAGATGACCTCCATGGAAGATGTTTGAATGAAAAGTTTGGAGGAGTCAATTTGAGCTCGATCTTTGAAATGAAATGAAGCACCGTAAGTCAACTGCATTTCTAGAGGTGAAATTGGTAGAGAGGAATGAAGTAATGATAAAATCTGCTGTTGAGGAAATGAGCTCATTGCTCATGACCAAAATAACAAAGATGTTTAAGGAAGCACTCTCGCCGGGTTTTGCCCATTTATCTCAAGAATTTTGCGGGCCAAGAACCATCTCGTGAGGCCGGAAGACTTAACAAGATCGATAAAGGAGAGAGGGGTATTTGTGTGAGCAAAGAGCAATATCACATGGACACAAAGATTCTCCAGACTTCTTCCAAATTACTGCCAAGAAGGAAAAAAAGAAGGTGAAGACTTCAGGAAATTATTGGCACGTACTTTGAAGAAAAAGGCTCAGAAAGATGCTGAAATGTATAATCTATCCAATGCCTTAAATGAAGTTGAAGCTACTGACAAGATGAAGTTCGCTCAGGTAGAGAAGTCTATCTACACTTGAGTTTCTGAGCAAACCATGCTTGATGTTGCAAGAGAGAAACTGAGTGCTAGAGCAAAGGTTGGAACAAGTTGTGCCGCCTTCTTTGAAACCGTTTATGAAGAGGAAAGCCTTGGGCGTTGTTCAACCTGAAAGCAAGCGTGCAAAGGCTTCTAAGCCAATCCAGAGAAAGCTGATTTTGGATGATGAAGAAACGGAAAAATTTGAGTCTCAACCTCAGAAGAAAGTCTTCAACACGAGGAATGCTCTGAAGACACTCTAGGTAGAACAAGCTAAGAAAAAGCCGCCGGTCTCGTGCATGCTCGTGATAAGAAAGAAGATCAAGAGGAGTCAAGCGAAAAGGATGGAAGAAGTTTTGCGAGCAAAAGGAGAGAGACATCAAAAGCATGAAGTGGCCCCACGTTGATAAATGGATGCCTATCAAACTCAACGATATGTGGGAAGAGGTCAAGAGAACATACGGTTCTATTATGATGTGCTCGAGGAGTGGAGAGGGAAAGCTCGGATCGTAATGAAGCATTAATTGAATATCTCCTAACCTTCTATCCAAAATATCTCCAAAGCTGGATTAACCTTGCGGATGAAGGAGAGGTGCAGATAGTAGCCCCCGGTCCATATTCCTATCCTCCTCCAAGACTTGGTAATGGCTTGGTAAATGAAAAGGCCATTACTCAAGAAATTGCTCAAGATCTTTGGTCATTGGGTTTAACAGAGCAGTCGGATATCATCAAGGAGAGAAATGAGTCAAGAAAGAGATTTTTCGGAATGTTCGAACTGGAGGTGCCGGCCGATGAAGTTGAAGTAGAAAAAAATCAAGAAAGAAGACCAAGAGCCCAAATCAAGATCAAGATCAAGACTCGTAAGATTCTCGTAATCTTTAAATTTTTGTCTTTTTGATTTTGTTGATAAACTCATTGTAATCAGAACTCAAACCAATCATCAATGAAGATTTATCATTATGCTCAAAAGATAATATCTCATTATCTTATTTACATGTCTTTTATATTTGATATCTTTGAATGAATGTCTCTCGAATCGATTGTATGTTGATAAGGGGAAATTGTTTAAGTATTTGGTGATGAACTATTTAAGAAGATTCATTATCAAGAAATTATTAATTGTTTCTCAAATTGTTAGGAGATTCTCTGTTTCAGAAATTATTGGGAGACATAACCAATCTTGTAATAGGATAAACCAAAACACGAGTATAGGTTATATGTTTGTAACAAGATAGGTTTTGGCATCATCAAAAAGGGGGAAATTGTTGGGAGATGAATTTAATAAAGATATATGATTTTGATTAGATCCCAAAACCCCCGAGTATGACATGTTTAGAATGATCTTGATAGTTGAGTCGATTAGGTTTTAGAGTATTCGGGATGTTATCTCGCAAAATGTATAGTCGCCAGATATAGATCGGGATAGATTTCAAGACTCAAGAACTCAAGATATTTTTTGAAGAAACTAAAGTTTTCAAGACTCATTAGGAAAATCGAGTATTCAAGACTCAAAGGAGAAATCGAGATATCAAGACTCGAAGAGGATCTCGAAAATCAAGACTCAACGTGAAGATTGATTGTATCGGTCAAGATATCTCGAAGACTCAAGACTCGAAGACCTCAAGACTCGTAAGACTCAAGACGCAAGAGATCAAGAATCAAGATAAAGATCAAGAATATCAAGGCACAAGAATTATCAAGACTCAAGAATGTCATCAATGCTCAAGATAAACTCAATGTTCCGAGGCAATCAATATATCTATCCGGGAAGGAAGCAATCTTGAGAAGATCGCGATTCCTTAGAAAATAGATATTTGCCAAGACATTCAAATGCGCATAAAAGGAACTAAGTCAAGTGTTGTTAAGGTTATATCAAACTCGAGTTTGTAACCAAAAGAGCGGATTGAAAGGTGTCTACCTTTAACCGGAGACAAAAGTCAAAAAGAGGAAGACAAAGATCGCACCATATCGACATCGACAAAGGATGTCACCGAAAAAAAGATGTCGATGTACAAAAGTTCCAGACAAAGAAAAAGTGAAGACCGGCTACATGAAAGGCTATTGCCTAAAAACGTGTTAGGGAGTTTCAAACCCTAAATATAGCCGTTCCTCACACACCATAAGAGGAAACTCACGGGCTATCTCTCCAACGGATAGTTTTCAAGAGTGACCTTGGTGTATGCCTATAAACATTGGTGACCCTCTACATTGTAAGGGTACGAGAAATTTATACATAACTCAAGAGCTCAAACTTATTATCATGAAGTTAAAGCACTCGAAAAACTTAGAATTTCCCAAGTGCTTCTATATTGAAGAGAGCTCACTAAACTAAGCCTAGCTTGATAAGATTTATCCAAAGCTTAGTCGAGATATCCTAACCCTTTGCATTGTACTTCATTGTAAAGGATATCTCATCCTAGTTGGAAACCAACCGAGAAACCCCAAACCCTTGAGAAGGTAGTTGGAGTGTGTTTGTTGGTGAGAAGAGTTGTAAAGAGTTAGTAAACTACGCGGAGTAGTCGAAAAACTCTAGAGGAGAAGTTAGTAAGCTCTGAGGGTAGTCCGAAAGCTTGTTTGTGTTTGAGTAAGTAAACTACGGAGGTAGTCAGAAAGCTCAAGGTCGGGTTGAGTAAGTAAACTACGTGGAGTAGTCAGAAAACTCAGGGCCGAGTTGAGTAAGTAAACTACGCGAGGTAGTCAGAAAGCTCAGAAGTGATTAGTGAATTTCTCTGAGGATCAGAAAGAGTGGATGTAGGAGCTTGAGTCTCTGAACCACTATAATTGTTGTGTTATTTATTGCTTTCATTATCTATGCTTAACTGTTGCATTGACTTGAATTTGAAAGCATATTTTTCACTGATATTCAGTTGGAATCAATCCACTGAAGTTGCATAACTGAATCACAACCTAATCACTATTCCATTCAGGAAGGTTTTCAACAAAGCTTAAAACGAGTATAAACTAAGGGCCAACCATTCCGCACGACTGAGTAGCTAGAACAAATAGTTACCAAACTGAACTTACTCTTCTGAGGGTTCAGTAAGTTAGTTATCTGATCCAAGCAACTCGGGATCTCGACACTCGAGGACTCGGTTGGGATTATCCGAGGTATCTGAAAAGTTATTTCGGGATCACTGTCTCGATGAGACTTTGACTCAGAGCGCGATCCAGGCTTCTCGTAAACCTAATCTTCGAGGATTATCGACCAGTGACCTCGAAGAAAAAAAAGTTTTAAAAACACTGAACACGTGTATTCCCCCCTCCCCCATACACGTGTAAGACTCGTTTGCACCGGGACCAACACATACTTTGGCAGAAGTTTGGATAGTTCAGTGTCCATATGATACTGTTCCTTGCTGACACTACGCACTTCTCCCGCCAACTGATCTTGCTCTTCTTCAAATCTTCTCAGGTGGTTCTTCGCCACGGAGAACTCTTCAGACATCTGGGCAAATTGGTTGGAGAGAGCTTCTTTGAACATATCTGTCATCTTGGTCATGAGCATGTAGCTCATTTCCTCAACAGCATTCTTGATGAGCATCTCATTCTTCTCCACCAATTTGGCTTCAAGAAATTCAGTCCTCTCCTGATACTTTTGCTTAAGCTCTGCACTTATTTTATCTTTGACTCCATCCATTTTTCCTTCCATCTTTCCTTCCATGGCAGTCAATTTGTCAGTCAGTGGTGCGAAGTTATGTCGATTCGAGAAAAGAAAGAACTTCGGACTTTCCATCTTTGTGGACTGGTTGGCCAATACTCCTTCTATCTGAGCAACTTTGTCCATGATTGGCCCAACCTTCTCCAGCTTCTCCATAATAGGAGTGAGATCAATCTCAGGAGCATATGAGATCTCTTTGTTTTTCTGTTTGGTTGCTTTCGGCAGAGTCTCGATCTCAACTCGAGCTTGATCCGAATCGAGCTTGATCTCGGTCCGAGATTCGATCTCGGCTGAGTCTGGGTTTCCACCTGAGCTTGGGTGTCCACCTGAGCCTCAGTCTGCATATCAGACATTACAGAATTAAAGATAGATTCTTCAGTAGCCCTGGCATAATTTTTAATAGTGCCAAAAGTTACCTGAATGCTAACTTCAGTCTGAGGATGTTTGACAGCAGGCTCTCCAGCATCATTATTGTCTTTCTCCATCTGAGATTGACTCTCATCATCCCCTTGTTGGTCCCCATCTTGAGTTTTATCTTTGGAGCTCGGGGCACCAACCTCAGCATCTTTCCTCTCAGCAATCTTCCTCTTCACCAGCTCATCAAAATCAGAAATTTTCATCCTGAGCTTGGTTTTTCTGAACCCATAGAATTCAGTAAGAACAACTGTTTCCTCATTCCACCAGTCTTCACCTCTGAATGAAGCGATGTTGAGCATTTCAGGCAAGGTCTGGTTGAGGATGTAGACTGTTGACCTTAGTCTGAAAAAGAGATCCTGGAGGTCAGGGAATGTGCTAAGCTCAGGGTACAGGTCTAGAATGAACCGTTCCCCCTTGCTTTTGCCACTCGATCTCTCTTCACCCCTTCTTGACCGGGCTCTCAGGTTCAGTGGGAAAATCTGTTGAAGGATCAAAGAATGGATCACTCAGGAGCTCATCAAGGTTCAGCAGCTCCTGAGGCTCAGCAAAATCTGAGGATGGACAGGCAACTCCTCAGTCTGAATCTGAACTGGCTCTGAGGATTGAGCTGGCACTTCCTCAGCAGGAATCTGAGCTATCTCTGAGGTCTGAGGTCCTTGGAAGATTTCTTGAGAGAATTTGTCTGAGCTTAGTGACGTCTCAAGAACCTCAGAGAAGACTTGCTCCTCAGTTTGCTCCTGTGCCGTGGATACAACCTATGCCAATACTTGTAAGGGTGATTTCTGAGCTTTTTGGCCCTCAGGTTGCACCTCCTCAGGCTCACTCTCCTCCTCCTCCTCAGTGGCAATCACCAACCTTCTGCGCTTTGGAGCAAGGGTCTTCTTCTTCAATGCTTCACCCTTCTCCCTCTTAACCTCCATCAAAGCCTTCCCCCTGGCTTGATGAGTCTCTTCAGCAGCAGCAGCAACATTTGGTTCCACTTTCTTCTCTTTCTTCCCTTTCAGAGTCTTTCTGGTAGCAGTAGACTTGAACATAACCTTAGACTTTGGGAAAGGAGTGGAGTCGGCAAAGATATCCTCCTCTTCACGACACATCTCCAAAATAAATGTTATTTTGGTTGCATGGAGTATCTTGCCTTTGATCGAGATCGATCCATCCTCCTTCTTGATTAGCTTGGCCTGGTCACTCACCACTCTAATCAGATACTTCAACTAGTTAAAATCTGTGGTGGGTGAATCTTCTATTGCCGCCATCAATCGAAGCTTGGGAGTACTTATCTACTCAAAACTCCCTGATCTACTCATTATACACTTGCTAACAATATCTAACAAAACTCTATACTTCGGCTTCAAATGCCGTTTATTCAAAGTCGCCTCAAACTTAATAGGATGCTCTATTATCCTATCAAGGTATTCCCTGCTCCCGTCCCAACATATAAGTTGTGGGATCCTCTCCTCTATCACACAACTCAAAAACATCATTCAAATTTCTGGGAACTATATACAACTCCCGTACAAAATCTACATATTTCGAGCTATGTTCTATATGGGAAATAGAAATTTTGGACTCGATATGATCTTCTTCATCTATTTCTAGATTCGAAATAAACTCTATTACCTCTTTAGAGTATTCGGCCTCCGGTTGGCTTGCGACTAGGTTTGTGAGTTTTGCTATTCGGATCATGTGTAGCGCTTCTTCTTCGTGGGTCGCGTTGGATGAGCTTTCAAGCGACTCTACATATTCATACCATGGCTTGTTGGAAACAGCCAGTTTGTCGAATATTATGAAAGTCATTTTGAAGAATTTTTGAAGGTTTAGGGTTTTGGGACGATGAAGATTTTCTAGGCAAAGGGGTTTTTATTTGCAGAGTGTTTTTGGGAGACGAAGGTAGTAAAAATGGCTTGAAAGGATTTCGAGTGAATATATAGAGTGGGATCGTGGGAAATCGTGTGATTAATTAAAATCAACGGTTAAGATTGATCATCGACTAATCGGGTATGCGAAAGGACAATCTCACGAAAAATACGCCGCCATTTTAACCTTATTGGTGATTAATTGAATCAGAGCAATTAATGACTGTTGACCTTCCTTGACATTTCAAAGGTCCCGCCTAAAAACATTCCCTTCAGGTGTTTTGTATTTATTGCAAATGATTACTGAGTTTCTGTTAAGCAATAAATGAGTTACATGAGTCTTTACTTCTTCAGACTAATTTTCCTATCGGTCTTACTGAGTATTGACCTTGATAAAATATCAGTATGATACTGAGTACTGAACGGGTTCAGTATAATACTGAGTATTGACCTTCAGTACACCTGAGTTTCCCAAGACTCAGTTCAGTATTTCCCATTTATCCTGAGTTTCTCAGTAGAATCATGAGAAAACTTCATGCATCTGAAAACCTTCAATTTTTCAGATTTACTCTATACACCTGGATCCAACATCCCTAATTCAACTGATAGTTCCTGAAATCTTGATTCAGCCAATGGTTTAGTCAAGATATCAGCTCTCTGCTTATCAGTATGAATCTTCTCCATCCTGATGTCCTTTTTCTCTACATGATCTCTGATGAAGTGATGTCTGATATCCACATGCTTGCATCTGGTGTGCAATACCGGATTTTGTGAAATAGCAATAACACTATTATTATCACAAAATATTGGTACTTCATTGGCTACAATCTTATAATCCCTTAATTGTTGTCTGAGCCAAAGAATCTGTGCACAACAGCTTCCTGCAGCCATGTATTCAGCTTCAGTAGTACTGGTTGCTACTGAGGTCTGTTTCTTTGAAAACCAGGATATCAACTTACTTCCAAGAAATTGACAAGTTCCTGTAGTGGACTTCCTGTCAATTCTACAGCTTCCATAATCAGCATCTGAATAACCAGTTAATTCAAGGTTATCATCAGCTGGATACCACAATCCTCTATTCACTGTGCCCTTAAGATACTTCAGTATCTTTTTGGCAGCCTCCATGTGACTAGCCTTAGGATTAGCTTGGTATCTTGCACATGTTCCAACAACAAATGTTATATCCGGCCTACTTGCTGTGAGATAGAGCAATGATCCAATGATCCCTCTATAATCAATGTGACTTACTGATTTGCCTTCAGGATCAGGATCCATCTTGTAGTTAGTATTCATGGGAATTCTAACTGCATTACAATTTTGTACACCATACTTGACAATCAGATCTCTTGTGTACTTTGCTTGGTTGATGAAGATTCCTTCCTTTGATTGTTTCACTTGAAGTCCTAGAAAGAAATTCATCTCCCCCATCATAGACATCTCAAACTTTCCTTTAATCAGTGTAGAAAACTTTTCACACAACTGATGGTTTGGAGATCCAAAAATGATGTCATCTACATATATCTGAACTAGTAAGATATCTTCCCCATCTTCTATCCTGAACAAAGTTCTATCAACGGTTCCTTTGATAAAACCATGGTCAGTAAGAAACTGAGAAAGGGTATCATACCATGGTCTGGGTGCTTGCTTAAGACCATACAAGGCTTTTCTGAGCCTGTAAACTTGGTCGTTCTGTCTGAAACCAGGAGGTTGCTCCACATAAACCTCTTCTTTAAGCACACCATTCAGAAATGCACTTTTCACATCCATTTGATAGACTGTGAACTTCATGTGGGCAGCATATGCAAGAAACAATCTGATGGCTTCTAGTCTTGCAACAGGTGCAAAGGTTTCATCATAATCCAAGCCTTCTTCTTGGGAATAACCTTGTGCAACTAGTATTGCCTTGTTTCTTACAATATTGTTGTTCTCATCTCTTTTATTCTTGAATACCCACTTGGTTCCAATAACATTGTGCCTTTTAGGCCTATCCACTAGCTCCCATACTTCATTTCTTGAGAATTGATTCAGCTCCTCCTGCATAGCAGTAATCCAATGAGAATCTTGTAGAGCTTCTTCAATCTCAGTAGGCTCTTTCTCTAATAGGAAGCAGCAGAATAGTGCACTTTCACCATGGAACCTTCTTGTCTTAACACCATCAGTAAGATCACCCACAATCTGACTTGTAGGATGACTATCTAACCAACTTCTTCTAGATGATCCCCCTTCAATAATATCCCCAACATTTGAAATGTTAGGTTCAGGCAGTTCAATAAACTCAGGGAACAACAGAAAAGGAGAAAGGGAATCATCTTCCTCAGGGGAAATTCCATTCAGAACATTGTCAGAGACATTTGTTCCCCTTTGGTTGATAGATTCAGAAATTGCCCCAGCTGTGACCACATCTTCATTGGCATCACATACCTGAGTCTGAACTGGTGTCTGTTCAGATTGGTCAGCTTTTGTGTGTTGGCTTTCCTGAGTCTCACCATCCTGAACTTCTTTGTCTGTGTCTGAGTCACTCCATTCAGAGGATGTTTTGTCATTGTTTTTCAGGCTTAATCTGGTGATTCTCTTTGTCAGTTCTTCTGCATCATGTTCCTGTTTCTTCTGAACACAAGTAGATTCATAAAAAAAAACATGAGGTGTTTCTTCCACAATAAGAGTCCTACAGTTGTAAACTCTGAAAGCTTTACTGACATCAGAATATCCTAAGAATATTCCTTCATCAACTTTGCTATCAAATGTTTTCAACTGATCTTTACCATTATTGTGTATGAAACACTTGCAACCAAACACACGAAAGAAAGAAACAAGAGGCTTCCTTTCATTCCAAAGCTCGTATGGTGTTTTCCCTTGACTCTTGGTCAGCATGGATCTGTTTTGAGAATAGCATGCAGTGTTGACAGCTTCAGCCCAAAATCTTTTAGGAATATCAGCTTCAGCTATCATGGTTCTTGCAGCTTCTTTTAGAGTCCTGTTCCTTCTCTCAGCAACACCATTTTGTTGAGGGGTCCTTGCAGCTGATGTTTCATGAGTAATTCCATTTGCTGCACAATAATCAGATATAATATGGTTTATGAATTCAGTTCCTTTATCTGATCTGATTTTGACCACACTCAGGTTCTTTTCAATACTGAGCCTTTTCAGTAGTTCATCCAGTTTTATCTGAGTCTCTTTCTTACTAAGTAAGAATATGACCCATGTGTATCTTGAGTAGTCATCAACTACTACGAGTGTATATTTCCTACCATTAGTGCTCACTGGTGTTACTGGACCAAAAAGATCCATATGCAACAATTGAAGTATTCTCTCAGTAGAAACATCTACTTTGCTTTTAAATGATGCTCTAATTTGTTTTCCTTTTTGGCACGCATCACAAACATGTTCCTTACTGAACACTTCATTTGGCAACCCTCTCACAAGTGCTAATCTTGCAAGTTTATTCAGGGTTTTGAAATTCAGGTGATTCATTCTTTTGTGCCATAACCAACTGGTATCTGTGGAACTTTTTGCAACCAAACATGTATCTTTAGGAGTTGAACTCCAATCAGCAAGATACACATTTCCTTTTCTAGTACCAGTCAGTAGTATTTTCTGTGAGGTATCATCTTTCACATAACATAAGTTCTTAGAGAACTCAACATTAAATCCTTTGTCACAGAATTGGCTTATTGAAAGCAAGTTATGCTTCAATCCAGATACATATGAAACACCATGGATATGAACTGAATCGATTTCCAAAGTTCCATATCCTTTAGTCTGTCCCTTGGAGTTATCTCCAAATGTGATCTGAGGGCCTCTTTGTTCAACATAGTCATTGAGTATTTGCTTGAATCCTGTCATATGTCTTGAGCATCCACTGTCAAGATACCATACAGCAGGGGCCATTTCATCTCCACTCATTAGTGCTATGTGATCTTCAATCAGCTCAGTGCCCTTGTTTTTCTCCTGAAAAACAGATCAATTTTTAGGTACCCATTTGGTGTAGGGTCCTACAAGGTTAGCTGTACCTTTTGGAATCCAAATCTGCCTTACAACTCTAACCACTTTAGAGTGGCTGATCTGTCTTCCATAAACATCTACATACACATTTACCACTCTGGGTGCCTTAGTAGTATCCTGTGTATGAGTGCTACCCTTGGCATGAACATGAGCCTTAGAATTTTTCTTGGGTACAAGCCTTTTGTTCCATTGCTTTGGCTTCTGTGCAGCTGGTCTGAATCTTTGTTGAGTTGGGTTTAGGTAACCTTTACCCTTAGGCAAGTGGGGTTTTGGTTGCTGTCTTTGAAAATTGGGGTCTTTTCAAGAATGTGGACTTGGTCTTTTTCAATTGAGAATGTCTCACGAGTGTTTCTCTTCCGAAAATTCCTTTGTTGGTTCAAGTCAGATCCTTCGTGTTTGCATTCTTAGCTTTGAGGCTTCAAGTACTTGCTCGAAATTTTTCCCTCGAGTGGTCAGGTTTTCTAGCCTTCACCTGAGGTTTGGGCTTTCTTACCTGAAAATTCAGTTTTTCTGGAACCATAGGTCCTTTTCCCTTGTCTAAAACCTTGGGCAATTCTTCAGTCTGAAGAGTAGGTGCCACTTATTTAACAAAGATTGTCTTAGTGCTACTTGATGCAGCATTCAGATGACCTTGTGAGGTTCCTCCTGGAATGTATCCCAATCCAGATTTTATAGTGGCAGGTCTCTGATAACTCTGAATTGCATCTATTACTTTAGAAGCAGAATTCAATAGAGTTAGCTTCTTCTGCGCACTATCCTCACATTTTTGTAGAGTTTCATGCTTCTCAGAGAGGTCATTGAACTTAGTTCTGATCAACTGAATCTCCTCAGTGGATTTCTCTAGTTTTCCATTTAGGGTCTCTATCAACTTCTCTTTCTCTGAGAGTTGTACTTTCAGAACATCCAGTTCATCAGTAGTTCCCATTAATTGAGAAGTGATCTCAGCATTACTAGAGTCTTTCCATTTAAGATTTTCAGCAATCAGTTCTTTGTTCTGCTCTTGAGTTTCATTAAGCAGTTCTTGTAAAACAGCATAGTCCTTCATCAGACTCTCAAAAGAATCCATCAGGTCAAATTGACTATTTACAGTGGAACTTGATAACTCTTGTGCTAGTGTAGGAGCAACAACAGAGAAAGGAGAGTTTACCTCCTCCACAGCCATTAGACAGATGTCATCACTATCACTGTCTGAGAACATTTAATCTGAAGAGCTGGATCCTTCCTCAGAGTGTTCTTCTTCTGCAACCATGGCTTTCTTGCTGGAGAACTGTTGGGGAATGAGTTGCACAGATTTATTCGGGGTGAATATTTAAATACAAATTTAATTCATTAATTATTACTAGCATGAATTAATCCTATATTAATTCAAATAATAATTGCAACAACATATCATGCATATAAAAAACCACGTAAAACCTACGCATGCGGAATCTACGGGTTTACGTGAACGTACCTCTCGGGATGGCAGTGGCTTTGGTCGGACGGACTAACCAAAAGGACTTCCCAAGTATTCCCTTAGCCCTTGCTCGACAATCCGGTGGAAGGATATTCGCGAACAATTAACAAAAGGAAAAAATAAACTTTGTTGCACCACTTATGTGGATTTGCTAATATTTCCAGCACATGGAATTGTACTTGAGAATGAACTAATCATCCCCTATTTATAGGAGAGAGGGTGGACGAAATTTGTGTTATTTTTCAATGTGGGATAAGACTTTTCTTGGTCACCAAGAAATCTTGAATATATCCCATATATTCTCTTTCCCATAATTAAAATATTTCACAAAAATCCCACCTCCTCATATATGGATTATTTTCGAAAAATATAGTGCAAGAATCCAAGATTTGGATCTTCTTGAATTTATGAGATATTCTTGTATTTCAAGAAATACATATCTTCCATAATATCTTTTCAAGAAAATCAAGAAAATCTTTCTTGCCCTCTATTTTCCAAAAAATTCGAAAATCTCACTATGAATAACCAAGTGGGAGATTTCTTGAATTTAATGAGATAATCTTGTATTCCAAGAATACATATCTTCATTCCATAACAAAATTCAAAGAAAATCTTTCTCCCTCTTTTATCCATAATTTTCGAAAATTTAGAGGAATATTAAACAACAATATTTATTTTATTTTAATCACCTTTTCAGTTATTGGACTATTTGTTGGGCTACTCAGGGGGCCTTTAGGAGAATTAAGATTGAACCTTCTAATGGATCTTGAATATCTAATATTGAGCCACAATATAATTCAAGCCCATAAATATTAATTAATCCCACTACATAATTAATATTGCACTATCCATCTTAACCCATATTACAGTCAATATGGCTTCCGGTCATTATTTCCCGTGTTTAAGATTATCTAGCCCATTAATTAATTCAAGCCACTGAAATAGCTTTCCGTTAATTAATATATTTTGTCCTTGGTCGAGGAACGGTTCAACATTATTATCCATACCGGAAACTAATTCCACTTGCAAGATTTGGTATGATAAAACTTATGAACCTCCCAAGGGGGCAAATCAAACAAAGCGTGCTTGCACACGATTCTTCAGATAAATCTTAGCAATCACATGTGACCAATAATATTGCCCAAGATAAAAAGTATTGAATCTCTCTGATTCGCTACCCATGATAAGTCAAAGCAATAGTTACCGATCCCACGTGATCCTATTTAAGGGACGAAGGTTAAGAAACAACGAACCACTGAGGTCTAATTCTTCCTTGTTCAGTTCTGAAGAATTTATCCTCCTCAGAGGTCCTATTCAAATAAGATCGGTCATGCACTAGTGTAATCTCTTGGTCAAGACAAACCAATCGAGCCTTACACCTCAACCTTTCGCGATGGTTGTTCATTTCCATCTAGGTCGTGAATGGCGTACTTTTAGTTACAAGGGACTGTTAATTTAATCTTCTGTGATCGGGTATCACTAAATTAACTTCAGTGTAACATGTACGAATTATTGAACAGTTATGCAGTAAATATATATAACATTCAATCATATTTAAAGCATCAGTGATAAACAATTTATTTCAGTAAATAAGTCTGAAAATTCAGTTTTGATTATACAAAGTAAAAAGCATGCTTTTCAGTATAATCCCAACAATCTCCCACTTATACTCAAAGTCTGCTTTTAAGTATACTACAACACGTCTCGAGTAGTCCGTGACATCTAATGTCATTTACACAAACCTAATAATTTCTCCCACTTATACTCAAAGCAGATTGGCAACGGTCTTGACACCCATTCCACTCACATGTCTCGAATGTATTCAGAGGCGACGCTTTGTGAATGGATCGCTAGGTATCCTCGACGCTATCTTTTGCCACATCTATATCTCCTCTCTTAACGATTTCTCGATAAGATGTCTTTTCCTTTAATGTGTTTGTTTGACTTCGTGGACTCTTGGTTCTCTTGAATTTGTAATCGCTTCCTAGCGAGATATTTAAGATGATTCGAACACCATCCAAGTCCACTAAGAAGATCTAGAGCCCAATTGGTTCTTTCATTGCTTCACAAGCAGCTACTTACCCGAGTCCCATGGTTGAGTCAGTGATGCATTTCTGCTTCACACTCGTCCATTCGATGGCTACACTTCCCAAATGGAAACACACTAACTGAGGCAGATAATTTCTGGAATCTAAATCTGATTGGAAATCCGAGTCCATGTACCCGATGGGGATTGGAGTATCTGACTGATAAATCAACATTCTATCCCGAGTTCTTTTCAAACACTTCAGAATGTTTTTAACTGTCGTCCAATTCGCTTTCCCTGGGTTACTCTGATAACTTGCTACCATGCCTACGGCAAAGCATATATCCGGTCTCGTACACAACATTGCATACATAAGGTTTCCTACAGCCGAAGCACAAGGAATGCCTTTCATGTCATCTATCTCCTTTTTCGTCTTAGGGGACATTTTCTTGGATAGATGGATTCCAAGTCTGAAAGGTACGAATCCTTTCTTGGAATCTTGCATGCTGAATCGTTTTAAAACCAGTGTCAACGTATGAATACTTGCGATAACCCGATCATCCTTTTCTTGCGATCTCGAGTAATCTTGATCCCAAGGATGTTTCTGGTTTCCCTAAGTCTTTCATATCAAACTATTTTGAAACGCCATGCCCTTACGTCTGACCACACCTTCACATCGTTCCCGATGATCACAATGTCATCTACGTATAGTACTAAGAATACCAATGCAGTTCCGATACGCTTTTTATACACACAACTTTCAAACTCGTTTTGATCAAACCCATAAGACTTTATTACTTGATCAAAACTTTGGTTCCAAGCTCTGGATGCCTGTTTGAGTCCGTAAATGGACCTCCTGAGCTTACAAACTAGGTGTTCTTGGCCTATTTCAATGAAACCTTGGTCTTGTTGCACATAGATCTCTTTATCAAGACTTCCGCATTAAAAAAAGTTCTTGACATCTATTTGCCGATTTCAAGGTCGGAAGTCTAAAGCGATCGATAAGAGAATATGGATGGACTTAAGCATGGCTACAGGTAATTTTTTTTTCTCATAATCGATCCCTTTCTTTTCGAAAGTATAACCTTTTCGCCATTAGTCTTGCTTTTAAAGGTTTCAACCTTCCCGTCCCGATCCTCTTTTCCTCTTATATACCCACTTGCATCTAATGGGTTTGACCCCATTAAGTGGTTCGACTAGCTCCCACACTCTATTATGAAATATAGAACCCACTTGGCTTTCATTCTTTGTTTGCCAAGAATCAGATCCTTATCTTGGAGTGCCTCGTCATATGTCCATGGGTTCGATTAGGGAATCAAGTCCGAGGACTCTCCTATTCCATGAATCTCTCGGGTCGTCTAACAACCCTCCCACTATAACGAGGCTCAGCCAGAAAACATATCATTTGATATATCATCTAGTATACAAGACCGAGGTTTGCCCTCTAAGCTCATTTAAGGTAATCTCACTTCTGGGTTTTCTTTGGTTCATATAGTTTTCTTCCAAAATCTAAAGTGGGTGCGGATGTCCACCTTTTGATCTTCGGAACTATAGAACATACACCCTTTTGTTCCCTCGGGGTATCCTACAAAAACAGCCTTAATTCTGATCTAGGATCCAATTTACCGGTTTCCTTGTCCAACACGTAGGCCGGACACCCCAAAATTCTCATGTGTCTCATACTAGGCTTGCGCCCGGTCCACATTTCTTTGGGGCTTTGGGAACCGATTTGGATAGCACCAATTTCAGAATGTAAGTCGCTGTTTTCCAAGGCATGACCCCAGAACGACTCGGGAAGATCCGTATAACTCATCATTGATCTAACCATTTCCAAAAGAATTTTGTTGCTTCGCTCTGCAAACCCCATTTTGTTGAGGGGTTCCGGGTGCGGTGAGCTGGGGTACAATCCCTTCATCAGATAAGTAGTTCAAAAACTCATCGCTGAGGTATGCACCTCCACGATCAGATCGTAGACACTTGATACGTTTTTCCATATGATTCTCTGCTTGAGCCTTAAATTCTTTAGAATTTCTCAAAGGTCTCAGATTCATGCTTCATAAGGAAAATGCACCTTGAGTAATCATCAATAAAATTACTCATAACCTCCTCTTGCTTTGGTTAACATTGAACTACGTACATCTATGTGAACGATCTCTAACACTTCTTTAGCCCCATTCCCCTTGGCTCCAAATGCCATTTTGGTCATATTACCCTCCAAACATGATTCACAGGTTGGATCTGATTCAACTTGGAGACGCTCCAGTGAACCATCTTTCACCAACCATTGGATCCTCTTTGATTTATATGACCTAATCTTAGATGCCAAAGAAGTGTCTCGTTCACGTCTGATGAACGTTTTCTTTTCTCGGAAACAGTTGATGTGTTATAGGATACATTTTGTGAGTGGTGTGCACAGTTAATTGTATAGAAATTTTCCATCAATGTCCCGTAACAGATACACTCATCATTTCAAAATGATGTCATTCTTATTAGAAGAAACTTAGTGTCCTTTAATCGAATTTTAGAAACTGGAAGTGAATTCTTTCTAAAACTGGGAACATAAAGATAATCTCAAAAAAACTTTATCTTCAAAAGATAGGTGCACTTCTCCCACTGCTTTAACTGCTACTCATGTAGCATTGCAATGTCTGCTACTTGCGTAGTATTGCAATAATCGTTACTACCGTAGCATTGCAATATCTGCCACTTACGTAGCATTGCAATGTCTTCTACTTTCGTAACGTTACCCAGTGTGATGAGGATCTCACTCCCACTATGTTGCCGGATCATTTAGAACCCGTGAAGCCAACATGATTAGTGGATCTCGTATCAACCACCCACGAATGAGAAGCATACGCCGCTAAACAAGTTTCAACAACTAGTGTATGAGAATTACCTTTCTTTCCGTCCCTTTTGGAACAGGCAAGACCTCCATTGTCCTCTCTCACCGCAGCTTAAGCACTTCCTCTTTGGATTTTCCTTGACGCAACAAGCATTCCTCATCTTACTATTGCCCTTGGCAACAGTTGAGTTTTATTGCTTATGGCCTTTGGTCCTCTTCTTTATCTTGCCTACCCTTGGCCTAGAAAATGAAGACGGACTACTTGCCGTCAAAGCTTGAGTTTGGTGCTTCTTCATCATTTCTGCCGAGACCAAAAGCTTGCAACAAATTAGATAGCGAGGCCAAAATGCTCAAAAACTTTTTGGGCAGAGAGTGAAGTACCAAATTCATTTGAGTCTCCAGATCATAATCTGCACTCAGAATCTCAAGTTTGTTCAGATGGGCCATCTATTTTGAGGACATAATCCCTTACGGGTTTTTCCTCCACCATTTCAGCGACGACATCTCTCGCAAGGTGATCTGACGAGTCCCACATGTTTTGACTCGTCAATTGCTCATCATCCGATTTTTTGTGTGTCAAAATCCACTTGTGCTTTTGTGCAGTTAGGACAATTATAATTTTCCAATCAATATAGTTTCCATACATATTGTATTTGTCTTTAAGTATAATAACAGTGGATTAAAAGGTAACGACATGCTGAACTGAAATAAACAACTATATGCAATAACACAAGCATATCACAAGATTCGATCACATGCCATCATATTTAAAATCTCAAAAAAATATGAACAATGCATCAGCCAACATCTCAAAACAGTTTAAATAAGCCACGTTGGGTGGGTCATTAGTTAAACACATTCAAGCGGGTTACAAACAAGAACAGTTACAAACCCTTAATATCCAGATTAATAGTTGGCTCCCACTTGACCAATATAAAATTGACAGGGACTTCGGAGAAGTATATGCATATCAATTTTATACCTAAGTAATAACCATGATTAAATACAGGATTACTATTTCGCTTTGATCGAGCCTCGTTGGGAGGGTCATCGTCGCCACTAGTAATAACCCACAATCATCCGTTTGGAATTCATTCATGTGAAACCTATCTTTTGACCGTCCCGTTGAGGGAATTTCTCCAAAAGAATTCACAAATAAATAAATCATGGAGGTCAAAATTAATTCAATTTTATTATCCGGAATAAAATTGTCAATTAATTATTTAAAACATACTTAGTAATTTTGAAGTTGAGATTTTTCAATTTGGCAACCCTCATGCAAACACATTTAAACAAATTAAATAAAGCATAAGATAGCACAAATAAATCAAGCAAAACAGAAAAATAAACATATTGGGCACAAATTATCCAATTGTCATGGTTTGATTTTTCTTGGCTTGATCTTGAAGAAAAACACGTCTTGAATTTTTCCCCACTCGTCATCTCGAAAAACTTTCGCTCGAACATACGTAAGCTGACTTCGCGGCCCAGGGATGCCGCCGCATCCGGCGGCCACTGGCCTGGGACAGTTCGGCACCGCCCGGCAGGCGTGCCGCCGATGCCTCGCCGCCTCAAGAGTATCGGAGGTATCGGGCGGGTCTCGGCGGCGGCACGCAGCGCGTCATCACGATCGCGCCTCCCGCCTCGCCAGCGTCCTGGCAGAATCCCAAAAGCACACACGCGCCAGCGCCGCCCGATCTCTCGGCACAGGGCGCGCCGCCCGTCCTCATCATCCTCGCCATAGCGCTTTCGGCCGCCCGACCATGCAGGGCATGGCGCCAGCGCCCGCGCCCCCGATGCGTCCTTTAATGCCGTCTCTTTATTCCCGATCCTGTTTACAATTTATTTACAAAAAATAAATAAACCTAGATCTAGACTAGTCTATTACATTGATCAAATCAAACAAATCCTAGTCTACTCGTGGATTTTCTCACGAGGCAAAACAAATCCGAACGAATCGAATTAAAAAACCACAGTTTATATGCATGCAAAATAAAACATTAAAATCCATGACAATTGGATACCTGCAAAACAGATCTAACAGTTCTACTATCCAATTTAAAATTTAATGTCCACGAATTAAATTACAATTATAAAAATTCAGAGCCCGAAACAGTGGCTCTGATACCAGTTGTTGGGGATTGAGTTGCACAGATCTATTCTGGGTGAATATTTAAATACAAATTTAATTCATTAATTATTACTAGCATGAATTAATCCTATATTAATTCAAATAATAATTGCAACAACATATCATGCATATAAAAAACCACGTAAAACCTACGCATGCGGAATCTACGGGTTTACGTGAACGTACCTCTCGGGATGGCAGTGGCTTTGGTCGGACGGACTAACCAAAAGGACTTCCCAAGTATTCCCTTAGCCCTTGCTCGACAATCCGGTGGAAGGATACTCGCGAACAATTAACAAAAGGAAAAAATAAACTTTGTTGCACCACTTATGTGGATTTGCTAATATTTCCAGCACATGGAATTGTACTTGGGAATGAACTAATCATCCCCTATTTATAGGAGAGAGGGTGGACGAAATTTGTGTTATTTTTCAATGGGGGATAAGACTTTTCTTGGTCACCAAGAAATCTTGAATATATCCCATATATTCTCTTTCCCATAATTAAAATATTTCACAAAAATCCCACCTCCTCATATATGGATTATTTTCGAAAATATAGTGCAAGAATCCAAGATTTGGATCTTCTTGAATTTATGAGATATTCTTGTATTTCAAGAAATACATATCTTCCATTATATCTTTTCAAGAAAATCAAGAAAATCTTTCTTGCCCTCTATTTTCCAAAAATTTCGAAAATCTCACTATGAATAACCAAGTGGGAGATTTCTTGAATTTAATGAGATAATCTTGTATTCCAAGAATACATATCTTCATTCCATAACAAAATTCAAAGAAAATCTTTTCCTCTTTTTTATCCATAATTTTTCAAAAATTTAGAGAATATTAAGCAACAATATTTATTTTATTTTAATCACCTTTTTCAGGTTATTGGACTATTTGTTGGGCTACTCAGGGGGGCCTTTAGGAGGATTAAGATTGGACCTTCTAATGGATCTTGAATATCTAATATTGAGCCACAATATAATTCAAGCCCATAAATATTAATTAATCCCACTACATAATTAATATTGACTATCCATCTTAACCCATATTATGATCAATATGGCTCTTGGTCATTATTTCTCGTGTTTAAGATTATCTAGCCCATTAATTAATTCAAGCCACCAAATAGCTTTCCGTTAATTAATATATTTTGTCCTTGGTCGAGGAACGATTCAACATTATTATCCATACCTAAAACTAATTCCACTTGCATGATTTGGTATGATAAAACTTATGAACCTCCCAAGGGGGCAAATCAAGCAAGCGTACTTGCACACGATTCTTCATATTAAATCTTAGCAATCACATGTGACCAATAATATTGCCCAAGATAAAAAGTATTGAATCTCTCTGATTCGCTACCCATGATAAGTCAAAGCAATAGTTACCGATCCCACGTGATCCTATTTAAGGGACGAAGGTTAAGAAACAACGAACCACTGAGGTCTAATTCTTCCTTGTTCAGTTCTGAAGAATTTATCCTCCCAGTAGGTCCTATTCAATGACTCGATCATGCACTAGTGTAATCTCTTGGTCAAGACAAACCAATCTGAGCCTTACACCTCAACCTTTCGCGATGGTTGTTCATTTCCATCTAGGTCGTGAATGGCGTACTTTTAGTTACAAGGGACTATTAATTTAATCTTCTGTGATCGGGTATCACTAAATTAACTTCTCTTTGGGAAATGAATTTAATAAAGAGGATTTGATTGTAACACGCATTTGAATTATTGAACGGTTATGCAAATAAATATATATAACATTCAATCATATTTAAAGCATCGAAATTGATAAACAATTTATTTCAAGATAAAATAAGTCTGAAAATTCAGTTTTGATTATACAAAGTAAAAAGCATACTTTTCAGTATAATCCCAACAAGAACTTCTTGTCTCTCTTTGCTTGCCTTTCTTTTCTCTCCTTAGCTTTTCAGTGTCGGACTATAGTCATATATTCAAAAAATGACCTTTTTTTTGCTTAGATAGATTATAACATCTGTTGGCATCATCATCCCGATCACTTTCTTCTTTAGACTTGGAGTCCTTCTTTTTGGATGAAGAAAAGATCTTTCCTCTTTTCTAGAGAGGGGTGGATCTTTCCTCGACTTTTTTGGGTTGTCATGTGATTTCTGTAATAGTTTTTATATTTTCCATATCTACTATTAAAGCCTTTCAAACCTCCTTGCCATCAATAGTTTTTAGTTTATCCTCTAAAGCTCATCCCGATTTTTAGCAAGGGAGTTCTTTTCTCTAGTTTTCTGAGGTTTTTTATCCTTGGCTTTGAAAGCCACATTTTTTACTAGATGAAGAATCATCTTTCTTTTCGACTTTTTTTTTGTTTTCTTATCAATAACAAACTCATAAGCTTTCAGATCAGAGAAGACTTGTTGGTATGGCATTGAATCAATGTTCTTGGTGTTTTCAATCACCACTGCATGAATATCCCATTTCTTAGATAGACCTCTAAGAATTTTCAATGCTACTTCTCTTAGTGGATATCTCTTTCCAAGTGCATTTAGATCATTCATTATACTAGTGAATCTGACTTCCAGTCTGTCAATAGATTCACCATCTTCCATTTCAAAAATGTCAAACTTTCCAATGGCAACTGAAAGTTTGTTCTCCTTGATATGATATGTGCCTTGCACACATTCTGATTAGTGTATCCCATATTTCTTTGGCAGTATTACAATGAGAAATCATTCCCATCACACCATCATCAATTGAGCTATATAGTGTGTCTTTGGCAATATAGTCTAGATTGACTAACTTCTTCTCCTCAGGAGTAAGTTGGTCATCAGACTTAGGAAATTATGTCCTGGGATCATTTCTCATTTTTTCAGAACTCCGGGATTCACCATGTTGAATTGGAATGGTCCTTCAGAGACCACTCTCCACATACGTTCATGCTTAGAATACAGGTGAGCCAACATTTTCAATCTCCACAAATCATAGCTCTCTACTGAGAACATGGGATGTTTCTTAGAAGACATTTTGTTTGATCCTTTTAAGATTTCAGCAAATAAGATCTGTTCAGATAGACCACAAGAATCTTTTAGCAAATAAGACTATGGTCAACACAGCAGGTGGTTAAGTTGAACCACTGCTCTGATACCACTTGTTGGTATCTGATCAGAGACAGGTTTTAAAAAAATAGATCAGTTCAGGTGATCACTCAGTGATCTTTTGAACTCCTGCTTTGATACCACTTGTTGGTCCCGGTGCAAACTAGTCTTACACGTGTATGGGGGGGAATACAAGTGTTCAATGTTTTTAAAACTTTTTCTTCACTGAGGTCAGACTGGGTCAGGTTGTCCTGATGATTTGGTCCTGAGAAGCACAAATCGCCCTGAGTCAAAGTCTTCCTGAGATAGTGATCCTGAGTTGCTTTCAGATACCTCAGATAATCCCAACTGATCCTGAGTTTTCAGAGATACTGAGTTGCTTGAATAGCTACTCAGATGTGCGGAATGGTTGGCCCTAAGTTTATACTCGTTTTATACTTTGCTGAAAACTTTCTTTTTAATGGAATAGTGATTATGCTGTGATTCAGTTATATGCAACTTCAGTGGATTGATTCCAACTGAGTATCAGTGAAAATATGCTTTCAGTTAAAGTTATGCAACAGTTAATTAAAGCAAAATAGAAAGCAAATAACATAGCAAGTTATAGTGGTTCAGAGACTCAAGCTCCTACGTCCACTCTCTCCGATCTCTTCAGAGAAATTCACTAATCACTTCCTAAGGTTTTCTGACTACCTCTGTAGTTTACTAACCTTTCTATTTTGAGCTTTCTGACCACCTCTGTAGTTTACTTACTCAAAACACACACAAGCTTTCTGACTATCCAAGATAGTTTACTCACTTCTTCTCTAGAGCTTTCTGACTACCTCAATGTAGTTTACTAACTCTTTACAACTCCAACTCACCAACAATCACACTCAAACTACCTTACAAAGGGTTTGGGGTTTCTTGGTTGGTTTCCAACTAGGATGAGATATCCTTTACAATTAAGAGCAATGCAAAGGCTAGGATATCTCTACTAAGCTTTGGATAAATCTTATCAAGACTAGGCTTAGTGAATGAGCTCTCTTCAAAATAAAGCACTTGGGAAATTCGTGGGTTTTCGAGTGCTTCAACTTGCAATAATAAGTTTGAGCTCTTGAGTTGCTTACAAATTTCCCGTAACCTTTAATGTAGATGGTCACAAGTATTTATAGGCATACAACAAGGTCACTCTTGAAAAACTATCCGTTGGAAGAGATAGCTCCATGAGTTTCCTCTTATGGTGTGTGATGAACGACTATTTTAGGGTTTGAAACTCCCTAGCATGTTTTAGGCAATAAACTTTTCATGCAGCCATTCAACACTTTTTGCGATGCGGAACATAGTACTCTTGACATTTGATGACTGTCACTTTATCAAATCTGATCTTGCCGTCTTTCGATTGGTTGTTGTCTTCAGTTAAATGTAAACAACCCCAACGGCTCTTTTTGGTCAATATCTCTGAGTGATATAACCTTAACAACACTTTGCTTTAGTTCCTTTTGTCTGCATGAGAATGTCTTGGGCAATATCTATTTTTCTAAGTAATCGCATTTTTCTCAGTATTGTATCCTTCAGATAGATATTTTCAGTGCCTCGGAACATTCAGGTTTATCTTTGAGCATTGATACATTCTTGAGTCTTCATAATTCTTGTGCCGCAAATATCCTTTGTCTTCGATCTTACATCTTACGTGTCTTGATTCTTACGAGTCTCCAGTCTTCCGAGTCTTCAATGTCTTCTGAGTCTTCACGAGATATCTTTCGATAAACCCGAGTCTTCATCGAAAGTCTTGTTTCTCGTTTTTCTCCTTGAGTCTTCGATTTCTCGATTTCTCCCGAAGTCTTGAGTTTCTCGATTTCATCATCAAACTTGAAACTTTCGATTTCATACTAAAACTTGAAACTTCGGTTTTCATCTTTGAAACTTCGTTTCTTGAAACTTCATCGAGTCTTCAGAATCTATCATGATTTATATCTGCGGACTATACATTGTGCAGATAACATCCTGAACACTCTAAAACTGAATCCTGACTCAACTATCAAGATTATCTTGAACATGTCATACTCAGGGGTTTTGGGATCTAATCAAAATCTTCTTTTATTAAATTCATCTCCCAACATATGTGGGTGAAAATCAAGCTAACAACGTCCCACGATTTGACAGTACCAAAAAATGATGTCAGCAAGATGTCGGAACATTTTAAAAACCTCATTTTCAATCACTGGAAAAATGGCCGCGATAGGTAAAAAAATATTTCAATTCCATATTAGTATTATGTTGCATTAAAAACTTTGTACACACATGCGAATTTGATACGTTTCTCTAAATGTAGCCGAGGTGACAACACAAGACATTATCGACCTACTTCACCATGAACCTTTGTCAGGAAAGGTTTGTATTTAATTAATAACCTCGCGAGGCTCTTTTTTTAAATGCATTTTAACTTGCCAATTTATTATGTTCTTAATGTAAGTAATTGATGCATGGGGGATTTGTTGACACATAAGTATGCAGGTTCTTCTGGACTGAAAACAACGATATTCACTGCATCATGTTGGGTACAACTTAGTAAAAAACTTTTTTCATTATATTTGGTTATAAAAATATTGAAATGTATTCTTTATATTGTCCTTTATTATATATGAATATAGGTGTGCTTGCTGAAACTGTTTTAATTGTTTTAAACATATGAACATGTGCATGTATGAAGTATGCATAAAGTGAATGTGTTTTGCAAATTCAGAATCTGTTTTTAAATTGTCAATTATTACATTTTTTTTGAGGATATGAATTTGACTGTAGGACCTTATTGTCTGACTTGAATCAAGTCCAACTAGCACGTTGACGCATTTGATTGATAATCGGTTGGAGGAATCTTTGAGAAATGATGTTCTATTGTTTCCTTTGAACACGAAATCGAAAGGGAGACCAACCTGTGGCGATGGATTTCATTGGACATTATTGAAGCTTAACATGAAGAAAATTGAGTGGCATTTTTTCAACTCAATGCCTCCAAGGACGAGTGGTGCATCTGATTTCATTTTAAATGATGCACTAATGTGGTTTGTATCATTTTTTTAACTGAAATTACAACTTGCATACACAGAAAAAAAAACACTTACTATGAGTATATAAATTGCAGGTTGATTACATTGAGGAAAAAATGAGGGAGATTTACCGGCGGAAAATACATGATCACCCGTTCCTGGACAATTCGTTCAATGCACCAACTTCAATTTATAGTATTCAATAGGCGGACAGTTCACTTGATTGCTGTATAATTGTCTGCGTCCATATCGAAAACACAATACTAAAAAGATTTGTGCCTAAGAAAGTTTACAATGAAAACATTGCTGGTAATTATCGGAAAAAGATAGTTGAGTTGTCCCTTGAATCAGATTTGTTATCTCTTTGACTGTGATTGGTAATCTGTTAAGAACAATTTAATAAGGTTTTGCTCTAGCCACAAACTGGAAAATCATGTTTTATATTGTATTGGCTATTATTTTTGTATAGATGTCGAACACCACTTATTTAAGAAGTTTTTGCTGACTTGTCTGTAAGGATTTATATATAGTTGATGCAACAATCTTTAGTGCTGGATATTGACCCTTGGTAACAAGTTGTGAATGTTGTAGATGATGACTTTGGTAAAAAAATATTTAAATATGTTCTGATTTGGATCATTCTTGAGTTTGTGTTTAAAATTTAGGTGGGTCTGCCCTTGTTCAGAACATGAACATGTTCATTTGTATAAGATGAATATATTCATATTTTCAAGATGAACAAGTTCATGTTATGATAACTATTATTCTTATGTTTAAATCATGATACATAAATGCACAATTTTTCTTAAAATGGATCTGATTATAACCAAATATTATTTTATAGAATGTAATGTGATTGATTGATAAATAATATTACTATTCATAGTAATTATAAGAATATAATTTGGACATTGCATGAAGTATTGTGCATGTGGTTAGTGGATAATATTACACCTACTACTGTTGCATGCATGAAAGGAAAAATACCAACCCTACATGTACCCAAAAAAGAATGACTGTTGCATGTTGCTTTTATATCCCACCTTTTTGCATGCAAGTTCTCAAAATTACAAATATATGACCATTGCATTCTGACCAAAATATAACCATTGCATGTTGTTTTTTTGCTTATATATATACAACAAAATGGCTGAAAATAACATGCATGAACAAAAGCCAACCCCCAATTTTTAATTTTACACAAAAAGAAGTATGTCAAGCTCAAGCAATTGCACCTCACATGAAAATTATTGTTGGTCCCGGTGGGAAAACCTATTTTGCGCGTGCGGAAGCAAGACGTTTTATTTTGGTGCATATAAAACAGGGGTGAGGGCAGAGTGCTCCAATTTTTCTTTTTAGACTTTGCAGCTCATGTGTGTGCTTTGCTTATAAACAAATGAGTATGATAAGTATAAACATAAAGCAAAACAACACAAGAATATATAGTGGTTTGGACAATATCCTACATCCACTCTCTCCTCTCTAGGAAATTCCTTCAAACGAGACTTATCACCCTCCACGGGATTGCTAATAGATATTTACCGAGCTTTTATGAATCGACTTATAACCCTCTCTCGGGTTATATCGGGACTTATCACCTCCACGGGATTGCCCGATAGATATTTAACGAGTTCACACTCCATCGGGACTTATCACCCTCACTCGGGTTTGCCTAACAACTACCTCACTTCACCCTTTGGGTTTGGGTTTTGGTGTTGTCTCCAACTATGGTGAGATTTTCCCTTACAATGGTTTAGCCTCAATGCTAAGGTTGGGAAAACTCTCTAAGCTTATGATACATCGTGGGTTGCTTAGATTGGGTTCTAGAACACTCTTTAAATATATTTGTATATCTATAGCTTGTGTTCAGGGTGGGAATGCTTTTAGCTATAACACTCTTTTGGCTTTGTAGCATTGTTGCTATCTTTTTCACACTTCCACCATCGATAATGAAGGAAGAACTTGTATTTATAGTGTGGATTTGAATGTTACCGATTGGAGAGAATCACATTCAAATCCATACTATTCTTTTGTAAGTTCCGCTGACTTTTCTCGGTGCTGGTTGTCTTCCTCCTCGTTGGTCCACGTCACCGGATTTATATTCCTCGGCGGTGCCTCGGAACATTCGGGGATATCTTGAGCATTCAAGATGTTTCGAAGTCTTGAAAATCTTGCCTTGATATTTCTCTCCGTTCTTCGATTTTCTCTGAGCCTTGATTTCGAGCCTTCCAGTTTCTCAGATCTCATCGAGTCTTGATATCTCGATTTCTTCTTGAGTCTTGAAAAAACTAAACTGTTCTATATCTGCCGACTATACACGCAGTGCGAGATAATATCCCTGAACACTCTAAAAACCGAATCTCGATTCATCTATCAAGATTATCTTGAACATGTCATACTTAGGGGTTTTGGGATCTAATCAAAATCATATAATCTTTTATTAAATTCATCTCCCAACAATTTTCCCCCTTTTGATGATGCCAAAACCTATCTTGTTTACAAACATATAACCTATACTGTGTTTTTTTTTTTTTTTATTACAAGAAAGGTAAATCTCTAATCAATTTAAAAACATTCAACAAATTTCTTTAGTAATGAATCTTTTCTAAATAGATCATTACTAAATACTTAATTGATTCCTTATAGCATCATATAGTTTCCCTTATATATTAGCATATAATCATATCAGAGACATTCAATCAAGGCATATCTAAAAAAAAAGATAATGAGGTATTATCTTTGAGCATAAAGATAAAAGTTTCATTGATTGTATGTTATCGATTATAAATTACAATGAACTTTATTTGAAGAAAATAAAGACACAAACATAAAGAATTACAAGTCTTCTTACTTTAGTCTTGAACGGCCTTCGACTTCATTCCTCACGAAAGGACTTCCGATCAGTATTTGATACTCATTAGTTTTCTTTCTTCGATTTCGGACATCCCGACCCTCGGTCTCTTTTTTTAAACCTTGCATTTTGACTATGCTTGAGTCTTTATTATGATCCTTAATTCTTTTCACTATCTTTAATTGATCGCATTGGATCAATCACTCTTTTAGATCAACATACATCGGTCATCATATTAGGTTAGCATATCGGGTTTATCATATTCGATCTCGATCACGTCGATCTTGATCGATCTCTTTTTTATCTTCCGACGGTAACCTTTTCTTCCGATTCTTTGGCTTTAGCTTTTCTTATTTCGATTTAAAATATTGAAATGAACTCATCTCTTTATATTTTGATCGGGTCTTATTATATACCTCTCGATCTCAATCATTACTTTTTTGATTTCGTGAGTTCCCCCTTTTAAGTTGTTTTCAAACGATATGAACCGATATATCCGATTTGGTGAAGTTTTCAAGTTCAACCGATTTTCTTCATTTGATCACTTTGTATGTAATCATTTTTTTGTTGACCTAATCGATTCTTTTTTAAGACAATTCTTGGAAAATGTTCTTTGCCGAACTTAGTTAGAGTAGTAGACTCTCTTCCCTAAGTTGGTGCGATTTGACCGTGATACACTCGATATGTCAATCCGCCGCAACTTTATCCAATTATCGGTCGCGTGATTTTCTACACGTTGTCCTTGTGATGCAAAATTTTTCTAAATAGGCTTTGAGAACTCAAATTTGCATATTGTTTTGCTTGGCCTCTATAAATTGGACCAATGCTTTACACAACATAACTCATTCACCATACATATCTTCTTCAGAGAATCATGTATCTGGTGAACCCTTGTTTCGGTGAGACTTGCAAACATTTTTACCCCTTTTTCCATGATTTCATCTTCTCAAATCAACTCTGTTCATCCCTTTTAAATGCTTTTCGTCACTAACGATTTCACATGGATCGTTGCAAAGCTTCTCTTTCACCATGGCGGTGGTTCTTGCATTTACGGAGAAGACACTTCTCCTAACCGTATGCACCTTTTGTGTCTATCGTTATGACGTGATTACCATTGACTTAAAAAATGAACGTGAGTTTGATATACTATCTTAATTAAGTTGAAAATATATCAAACTCACCCCTTTACTGTTGGAGCGCCCTTTTGCTCCTCCTAAGGGCTCTGGCAAAAATCCTATTAATAGCTCTCACTCCCTTGGAGAGTCCATCGGTTTTGGCATAGGATTACCTTTCAAGCCTCCTCTCTTTGTTAATGGGGAAAAAGAGCATCGATTTAAAATCTCTCTCTTTCCTCCTCTTAATCACCCCTAATGGGGTTTGGGTTTGGATGAAGGTTTAGGGATATGGCTTAAGGGTTTAGGGTTTAGAGTTATGTATTGACCTCCGTGTTTTCTTGCATTTGTAACTTGTAATGTAACGACCTTGGTCTTTATCAATGAAAAGTTCTATTATTCCATTGTTGTGTAAAACTCATTTTCCTTGGTACCGGTTTTGTTAAGATCGAGATAGGTTTTAAAAAAAAAAGATGTTTTCGGTGAAAACATTAAAAAGTAATCTTTTGAGCAGCAACGATACCACTTGTTGGTTTGGAAAAACCTATTTTTCAAGGAAGCAAGGCGTTTTATTTTGGTGCATATAAAAGCGGGGGTGCAGGCAGAGTGCTCCAATTTTTTTTTTTAGACTTTGCGGCTCATGTGTGTGCTTTGCTTATAAACAAATCGTATGATAAGTATAAACATAAAGCGAGAACAACACAAACAATATATAGTGGTTGGACAACCGGTCCTACATCCACTCTCCCTCTCTAGGAAATTCCTTCAAAGCGGGACTTATCACCCTCCACGGGATTGCCAATAGATATTTAATGAGCTCACAAAAAAATGGACTTATAACCCTCTCTCGGGTTCGCCTGGGACTTATCACCCTCCGGGATTTAATAGATATTTAACGAGTTCACACTCCATCGGGACTTATCACCCTCACTCGGGTTTGCCTAACAACTACCTCACTTCACCTTTGGGTTTGGGTTTTGGTGTTGTCTCTAACTATGGTGAGATTTTTCCTTACAATGGTTTAGCCTCAATGCTAAGGTTGGGAAAATCTCTCTAAGCTTATGATACATCGTGGGTTGCTTAGATTGGGTTCTAGAACACTATTTTTAAATATATTTGTATATCTATAGGCTTGTGTTCTAGGGTGGGAATGCTTTGGCTATAACACTCTTTTGGCTCAGTAGCATTGTTGCTATCTTTTTCACACTTCCAATCGATAATGAAGGAATAACTTGTATTTATAGTGTGGATTTGAATATTGTGGATTGGAGAGAATCACATTCAAATCCATACTATTCTTTTGTAAGTTCTCTGACTTTTCTGGTCTGGTTGTCTTCCTCTCGTTGGTCCGAATTTTGGATTCCAATTTATATTCCTCACCTTGGTGCCTCGGAACATTGGGATATAATGAGCATTCGGTATGTTGTTTTATCTTGATAAATTTTTTTGCCTTGAAAGTTCTCAAAATTACAAATATATGATTTCTACGAGCCTTGATTCAAAAAATATAGTCATATCTCATTTGTTGTTTTTTTTGTTCTATATATACAACAAAATGGTGAAAATAATATCCATGAACACTCTAAAACCGACCCCCGATTTTCAAATTTTGAACATGTCATACTTAGGGGTTTTGGGATCTAATCAAAATCATATAATCTTTTATTAAATTCATCTCCCAACAATTATCTTCAGTACATCTTACGAGAGTTGGAAATGCGGGGAGTTATTCGCGCTTTTGGTCCCACAGGACACACCCCCTCATGATTTTGGTCCCAAACCTTACACTTTTGGTCCCGTAGCCCAAAATTTTTACACATTTGGTCCCACCGTCAATTTTTCTGTCAATTTTGATAACACTTTTGGTCCCATAGGATTTTCAGTCAAATAATGCGCGTGAGTTATAAATTTGGAGGGAAACACATGACACTTTTGGTCCCATAGGAATTTTTACACAAATTTTTTGCCTTTCTGGAGGGAAAAAATGCAACTTTTTGGAGGGAGTTTTTTTGCCTTTTTGGAGGGAGGAAATGGCGCCTCAAATCACCTGAAAACACTTATATATATGCTACACAAACCACCTCAAATCATTCATACATACATATCAACAAAATTTTACAAAATGAGCAAGAGTAAAGATGGAGCTTCATCATCATCAACAACACAAAAATGGGCACATCACCTTGTCTGCTATTGTGGCAAACCTACTGTCACTTATGTGTCTCAAAGGCCAAGAAGCAAAGGTAGGTTGTTCTATACATGTGTTGACTCACTAAGTGGTGGTTGCAAATTCTTTGTTTGGGCAGATGAGCATGAAGTGGCTGAGCAAGGCTCTTTTCCTGGAATGATGAGGAGAATTGATAGCCTAATTGCTGAAAACTTGGAGCTAACTCAGAAGCTAAAATATGCAGCTCATGGGGAAAGAAATGCAATTGAAATGAATAAAGAAACGAAGAACAAGATAATATGCATGGCTGAAGAAATTTCTAAAGTAAATCAGCTAAAGAGCATCATTTTCATTGTAATAATTCTATCTTGGGCACCTACTGTCTTCAAGTGGATGGGTTGAATCTAGCTAGCTATGTGTAAAAAGTCCCTTTGACTATATAGGGCATTTTGTAAAAGTCCCAACTTATATTTGGGCAATATTATCTACTGTTTCAATGAAAACAACTTCTAAAATATCAAAATCACAAATAACAATAAAAAATCCAATTTTCTAAAGGAAAGTCTAAAGCAAATCCCATTGTTTAAAGCATCAAATCACCCATTGTTTAAAGCAACATAAAACAACAATCACAAATCACCCATTGTCTAAAGCAACATACAAAGCAACATATAACCAGAGAAGAAATCCACTTAAAACCTCATCACCATGAAATTGTCTAAAACCACTTGAATAAAATCCCATTGTCTATTCTTTCCCCTTTTTGACCTTCTTGCCCTTGCACTTGTTTGTAACACTAGCAGCAACATTGGCAGCAACTTGAGTTAAAGAAGACATGGTAACAAATTTCTTACCTGCTTGTGTTAGGACTCTCATTCCATCTCTATTGGTGTTGACACCACCAATATTCACATTGCATCCAATGTAGGCGTTTGGGTTGAAATTCATACCTGCAGTTGGTACAATTGGAGTTGAACTTGATGCACCAAATTGCATTTGACCTCCAATAAAGCTTTGTGGGTTGAAATGCATAGGTGGAGGCTCCCTTATCACAACTCCAGGTGGTCTGGGGATCTGTATCATTAAAACCAAACATCTCAGTACATAAATCAAATTACAACACAATTATCATTACAATCAACAACATTACCCGATCAATAGCAGGTTCCATTGCACTCTTACTTGAACTAGCACCAGTTGAACTAGCACCAGAGGTCTCAGCTTTCCTTTTCTTTGACTACATTACAGTAATTAGTAAATAACTGCTGAAATTAAGACTTCAAAAAGACAAATTTTCATAAGTAATACCTGTTGTTTTTTTGAAGTTTGATTTATTTGTTTACTCAAATCCCTTCTACCTTGCCTTGTGGTTGGTTTACGTGGTACACTTTGTTGAACCTGGAATAATTTATAACATAAGTATATTATAACATAAGTATAACAAAAATTTATAACTTTGTGCTTACATTCAGAAGAATTTGTGAGTCTTCTTGTGTCATTGGTGGAGCATCAGCAGGTTGGGTCATCTCTACTGCTTCATCTTGTGTCATTGCTGCTTCTCTCGCTTCTTCAGCCTTCATATCTTGCACAAATTCTTCACCAAGTTTCAACAATTGGCAACCTGCCCTGTTGTGACCCTCCTCTTTACAGAAGTTACACTTCACAGTGAAGTTCTGTTTTGGCATTTCTGTACACCCTTCCTCTTGCTTCCATCTCCATCTGCACCCAACCTTCTTCTGGTCGATGGTCTCCCCCTCTTTCTCTTTCCAAAGTTTGGTGGAAGTGGTGGGATATAACCAGTTTTCACCCACAACTCTTCCCCATTCATTGGTGGAATGAAATGGTGATAGATGTCCGTGTATACCTCCACTGAATAACATTTGTTCACATAATTCTCCACATCCAAACCTTGTGAACATATTACACTGACTGTATGTTTGCATGGTATACTAGAAAGCTCCCACATTCTGCAATCACATTGGCCTTTCTTCAAATCAACTGCATACCTTGTGCCCTCAAAGATCCTAACTTCATACTCAAACTCAGTGGATTTAGTTGTTATACAGTTTTTGGCAACATCCATTCTCTTGTTCAATATACTCCTTATCTTTCCACACAATGTTCTTCCCTCCCATTTCCTTCAGCTCTATTCCTATTTTTCTGCAATCTGGTCATCAGGTACTCCCTAATCCACTCCAACATGGTCAAAATAGGGGATGATCTTGCATCCAAGATGCACTTATTGAACACCTCACACATATTGTTTACAAGGGTGTCACACCTTGCATAAGGTGTAAAGTGTGACCTTGACCATTGGGAGGGAGGCTTATCTTGAAGCCAGGCCAAACATCTGTGATCCAGTGCTCCAATGCCCCTCATTGCATCTTCAAATTAAGGTACAATATTAGACTTGGCAGCAGCCCACAAGGCCTTTTTGAATGCATCCCCTCTGAAACCTGCTCTCTTCATGTTACCATGTAGATGTCTAACACAAAATCTGTTCTCCACTTCAGGCAAAATCTGTTCAAAGCAGGTATCAAACCCTTCTGCTTATCTGACATAAATGTCATCATCTCACCTCTATCTTACATCAGATCATCCTTCAACAGACTCAAAAACCACTCCCATACCTCCTTTGTCTCACTTCCCACAACTGCATAGGCCAATGAGTATGGATCATTGTTGGGATCCATACCCACTGCAGTGAGCAAAACTCCTGGACAAGGACCCTTCAGGTGACAGCCATCCACACCAATCCATGGCCGCATCCCAGACTTAAACCCCATCTTTAGTGCACCCAAACATATGTACTTAAACCTCCTCCCTGCATTTGTATTCACCATGTTCAATATAACAGTTGAGCCAGGATTCTTCTCTAGTAGAGTTTGGGCATAGTCACACAACTTGGAGTACTGATGTGTTTCATCTCCTTCAATAAGTTTCAATGCTTTTTGCTTTGCTCTGTAGGCTTGAGAGTGGGAAACATGACAATTCAACTTCTTGATAGTCCTCTTTTTGAAGCCTGAGACTGTCTGTTGTGGATCCACCCTGAACTCTTCTGCATACTTTTTTACCAACCATCCTGATCTGACATTGTCAAGATGATATTACCTTGCACAGTTGTGATCTGGATTGTACTGTCTGATTTGGAAAGATTCTTGGCCCACAATCTTCAGTGGATTTATATGCCAATCACACCCCTCTTGTCTACACCTAGCAATAGATCCTCCTTGCATCATTCTTTGTTATCTTTAAACCTCTCCCTGTGTCAACACTGTGCATGTTCACAACCTCCTTAAACACTTTTTTTGTAGGGAAAATCTGCTCAATGAAGAATTCAGGCCTCTCAAGATTAGAATTCCTGAAAGTTAAACAACTGGTTTCATCATCAATTGCTTCTTCATCAGATGCAACACTTGAAAAGTTAGATTCATTGTCTATGTTCTCATCAGATAGACTTGAATCAAAATCTCTATTAGTGTCATCCACAAGGCCTAGCCACTCAGCTTCAATATCTATATTCTCATCAAATATGATATCATCCAACAGATCATCACCACTTGAACAATAACCTTTGAAATCATAATCACTATCCTCTTCCACTTCCTCTTCCTCTATATCTGTCATAATTGTCTTCCCTTTGCTATTATATTTTCCATGATTCTCCTCTTCCTCAGCTGCTTCTATCCACTCAACTTTCTCTTCCAAATATACCTCTTCCAAATCTACCTCACCCCCCTGATCTGGTTCTACCCCCTGATCTGGCTCTATCCCCTGACCCCCCTCATCTGCTTGCATCACCATCACATTATCATCATCACCATGGACTTGAGGTTGAGAGATTGGTGGGAAGTCATCAGGCTGGGTGATCTCCACTTGTTCTACCTCATTAATTACTTCAACTTCAATAGGTTGGGACATTGGTGTGAAGTAATCCATGTTGTTGAGATCACTATTGAAATCATCCTGAATCTTTTCATACTTCTCAAGTCCTTCAAAGTCCTCTGTTATCACACCAAACTCTTGCCTAGGGCCATCTCTAAAGGCACTCAGGAAAAAATGAGCTACCCTTTCTATAACAGCATTGAAAATCTATTCAATATCAAATGCACCATAAATAGACTCAAACTTCCCAGTTTTACATAGCCCATAATATACCTTGGTTCCACTGCACCCCAACTTAGAAACCAAATTATCCAAATACTCAATATCTACTCTGGTTATATCAACAAAATCAAATGCACTTATTGTGCCTCTAAAATATCCTAAATTTTCCATTCTATTTTTACGCAGTGCTCCCCCGTGATGCATCTTAATAGTATACAATAAGTTGCATTTGCCTACATTAGAACAAAAGATCAAAATTTCAGTCAGCAAATGCCCAAATGCACAAATTTCAGCAAATGCATATATGCCCTAATTTCAGCAAAATCAAATTGAAATAAAAAACCCTAATTTTCAACAAATGCACTAATTTTCAAATGCCCAAATGCCCAAATGGAAAAATTAAAGAAAAAATGCCCTAATTAGAGACTTACCATAATCGGGGGCACCAAGGTGTATAAGCTCCTTTCTGCGCAAGAATGGTGGAATATATGGCTTAGGCGACGGTCTCTGACCTCTTCTCATTAACGAAGGCGGTGGGTTTACAGGTGCGGTTGTGATGGGTTTAACGACACGATGGGGTTTTTTGAATCGGGGGGTTTTATGAAGCGGGGGGTTGCCTTCTTCAGGAGCCGCAATTTCTTGTTCCATTATTTAGTGGGTTTTGATTATTGAGAGGTCGGTGGTGGCGATTTACGCGGGGGAAGGAGGGGAGGAAGAAGCAAGGTGGTGCGCGGGGGTTTGGGGAATTTTTTTCGAAATGTTGATGAAATTAGGTCTGATGAAATGTTGTTGAAATGGTGCGCGGGGGTTACCATATTAAATTATTATAATATATATTTTTTAATTAACGTTTGCCTAACGCGCGTGTGTTGGACGCGCAAATTTAACGGAAGTTTGGACGGTTTCCCCATCGCAGGACCAAATGTGTAAAAATTTTGGGCTACGGGACCAAAAGTGTAAGGTTTGGGACCAAAATCGTGAGGGGGTGTGTCCTGTGGGACCAAAAGTGCGACAAACTCGAAATGCGGGCGATCTACGTTCATCAAAATTTCGGGATCAGACACCAATCCGGTGAGACTGTGCTATAGGTGCGAAGTCCATGGTTTCTCATATTGTTGTGCACCAACAAATTGGTTGTGTGCGCATAATGACAACGAAGATGTTACTCGTCGGCAATTTCATGAACGCGTTCTGATGTGAAGCTATAATGTTTGCTACCATGTCACAATACCCACTTTGATTTTTTCAAATATAGTGACAATTGTAGCACTTGCTTTGTTTTGGATTGTTATAACTAATTTATTTATGTAATTGTGCAACACAATTTTGGTGTATTGTGATCCATGGTTTATTTATGATCTTGGGCAATTGTGATTATGTTGTTTTATCATGTATAACTAGGGTACTGAAATTTTTAATTTTAATATCAGTATTTTTAATTTTTTAATCTAGTTTTTACTTATGTAATGTTTAACTCCTCTATTACACGTTTTATGCATATTATACAATCATGTTAGCTAAGATGTAATGCTCAAAGCTGGAAAAGATCAATATCATCAACCCAAAATTTACAACTGTGAAATAACATATATGAGAACATTATCACAAAACAATGGATTCTTCACAATTCAGAATGTTGCTACAGATTGCAGACAAAAAATAATCACCCTGCTCAAACTTGAACAAAAAGAAGCCATATTTATCAAGTTTAAACAGGTTGACTCACAAAAAAATATGATATGTATTGTTCAATGTGTCCTATTACAAAAGGGGGACATGATCTATGTACATATAAACACATTGTCTCTTCAGGTGTCATAAAACATGATGTAGGATCGTGGTTTGCAACATTACCACATCTAGCGCAAGCAATCGTAGGCTTCTTCTTTGGGATGAGCGAACGATGGCTTTCTTTTTTCCTTGGGTCGTCCTGGTTTCCTGTTAAGGTCGGGAGGGTGAATCTTTTCGCTATTTTCTAGAGTGGGCTGAAATTCAAACTTTTCTGTTTTCGGTATCGCATGGATATCATAGCTATAGTTTTTTCTGTATGTCTTTGTGAAGAAGCAATTCTCAATAATGCTGTAAACAGTTGGGCATTTTCAAATAATCACAGTGGATGCGTGCGCACAAGGGAATCCACGCACTTGCCATTGGTAGCACGAACACGTTTTGGCTTTCAAATCAACTTCAGCGGATGTGTAGGACAACACTTCGAACTTCCCGCTTGGACACTGTTGAACCATCCACGGTTGTGATATATTTCTCCAAAAATTCCAAATATTGTCTTTACGTGGACATAATGCACCAGTCCACGTATGGCTTTCTTTCCTCCTCTCAACGATCCACCGAGATACATCTGTCACAGAAAAATACAAAACAACCAAACTTCAATAAAACATATATGCATCATGAAACATGTTCTCAATTTTAAACTGTATTATAAATTACTGCTCACCTCTACGGATATGATCGATCATATGTGTAATAGGGAGTGATCTAGCCTCCTTAATCCAATGATTGAACTAATCAACTTCATTAGACGTTATCTCCCCATATCTCTTATGTGCATTGAATAAGCCACTGCCCATTTCTCGTTAGGTATTTCACTAATCCATTCATCCGCTACCTTTCCACCAACAATCTTGAATATAACAACATTTTCATCGAATATCCGAACATTGGGGGCGTACACACATTCTTTAAAGTGAACGCCCGAATTTTCACGTTGATCATTTGTCCATCCCTTTGTGAAACGTCCCCTCAAATTTGCTAATAAATGATACATGCAGAAAAAATGAAGAGGTTTTCGAAACACCTTCGGGAAAGCAGACATCAATCCACTTTTCCTATAAAAAATATAACAGATTTCTTTTTCGTGATGCACAAAGTCGCGTAGCTTTTCCAGAAACCACGTCCAATTGTTAGTGTTCTCCGCAGAAACTATTGCAAATGCAACCGGAAACAAGCCTAACCAAAACAAAATTAGAACATAATTGAATATATACAGATATGTATCTGTAGTAACTTGAAAACATTCATGTTAGCCCAAAAACATTAGTAGACAGACATACTGTCATACTGCCTTCAAAACCAAAAAATTGCAAAAATATAACTTTGTGGTCATACTGCCATACTGCCTTAAAATCAAAATATCACACATTCACATGATATTTCCTAGAATCATAATATCTCAAACATGATAATATGTTATTTACTAAAATAAGAATCTCTAAAAATCAACAAATGTTATATAAAAATGAAAATGAATGATTTGTGTATGTCAAGCTCGAGCACTGACCTCAAAAAAAAAAAAAACAAGAAAACTACTTCGAAAATTGGTCACACTTAATTCTGGTCCTGAAAAATACTATCCATGTTGATGGAACAAAATGATGCAAATTACTCCCTCCGTCCCGCTATGTTTGTCTCACTTTCCTTTTATGGGCGTCCCGCTATGTTTGTCCCAGTCCATAAACGGAAAAAGTAACACTCCACTACCTATTATTTTAATATTATTCCCCTTAATTTTCATCTCAACTACCCCACATGCCTTCACTTTTCATCCATTAAATACTATAAAAACTCACTATCTATTATTTTAATATTATTTCTTAAACTATTCAACCAAAAGAATGTTGGGGTTATACTGAAAAATATGCTTTTACTTTGTATAACCAAACTGAATTTCTTATTTATTTTACTGAAATAAATTATTTATCACATGCTGCATTAAATATGAATGAATGTTATATATATTTATTGCATATGGATTCGATAAAAGTCAATCGTGTTACATTGTAGTTAATTTGGTGATACCAGATCACAGAAGATCAAATTAACAGTTCCTCGTGACTAAGTACAAATTCACAACCCAGATGGAAATGAATAACCCATCATGAAAGGTTGAAGTGTAAGGCTCGTATTGGCTTGTCTTGACCGAAGGGATTACACTAGTGCATCGTGATGCCCTGAAAAGGACCTACAGGAGGATAAATTCTTCGGTACTGAATATACAAGAATTAGACCTCAGTGGTGCGTTATTTCTTAATCTCCGTTCCTTAAATAAGATCGTGTGAAATTAATAACTATTGCTTTGACTTATGATGGGAAGAGAATCAAGTCGATTCGATACCTTGTATCTTGGGCAATATTATTAGTTACATGACGATTGCTAAGATTTAATACGGAGAATCGCGTGCAAGTACGGCTTGCTTGATTTGTCCCCTTGGTGGGCTCAGAATCTTTATCATACCAAATCTTGCAAGTGGAAATGTAGGTCCCGAATGGGTTTCGTGAGGGCAGAAGTCTAGAGGGGAGGGGTGAATAGACTTCTTAAAACTTTTTTGTGCAGATCAGGAGTGATTGCAGTTTGCCTGATCAGAGTGCAAGTGAATCAGTTTAGACTGATATTCAATCTTACTGAGCGCCTGAGGGAAGATCAGTTAGATATCTGTCAGTTTAACTGATAGTGCGGAATCTAGTTAATACCCGTGTGAAAAACCAATTTTATCAAATCAGATTCTCAAGTCAGTTTTCAATCGGCTGACTAAGCTGTCAACCTGATCGGATTAGTTGCTTGGTTCAGACTGATATTAACTTAGAATATGTATGTAGTTTTAAGCTCGGTTGTGTGTAATAGTGTAAAGCAGTAAAGAGCAAGTAAATGCACACAAGATTTTTATAGTGGTTCAGACAATCGGTCCTACGTCCACTCTTCCCTATCACAAGGGGCACCAACTAAACCAACTTAACCGACTGGACTTAGTTTAATGTGTTAGTCAAACACCCAACAAATGTTTATCGAGTTCACACCTAACCGATCCCAGAAATCAGAACTAGAATCCCTAGTTTGAAATCTTGCAAAACAAACTTAACCTAACTTTTGAGTTTGGGTAAAGATTTGTTGTCGTTCCAACTGGAAATCTATCCTAGTGTTTATGTAGCTAAAAGCTAGAGGATGAGATTTCTATGCTAAGAACAATGGGATGAACACTTAAGAATAATCTTCAAATTTTGTGTTCTTCGTGCGGAAATTCTGCTATAGTTTGAGTTTGTTGATGATTTTCGTTCTATTTCCGTCTTTTTTCACTTTGAAGAGCAATCCCATTTTATAGACCACGAAATCAAAGAGCCGTTGGAGAGCAATTTGAATTTCCGGCTATATTTGGTAGGTTTGTAGGATTCGATGTGACGTGCTTCCAATATCGGCGTGGCCGAAGGCATGATTAGCGCCGTTTGTCTTCCTAGCATCGAATCCCGCATTGTCAGCTCTTTTTGCGCACGTGTCGCTCTCTCATTGGCTTCACGAGTACAACATTTCAATATTTGTCTAATTGACTTTTGATATTCTTCTTGTAGAAGATTCGTATGGTCTGGTGTACCAGTTTGGTTAACACCAGGTGTGAGCTGACCTGATCAGATAACTGATCAGTCTACCTGATAGAGTCTTCTGATGCAGATTATCTTAGCACAATTTGCAGACTCGGCTGATGTAGGTTTTCTGGTCTTCTGGTCTTCTTGATCTTCTGGTAGTCTTCTGATCTTCAGGTTACTCTGAGTCTCAGTTTCTTCAGTGTCATACTGAGTCTTCAGGTTTCTTACTGAGTCTTCAGGTTTATCTGAGTCTTCAGGCTTATCTGAGTCTTCAGGTTTCTCTGAGTCTCAGTATCTTCAGTCTTCACCTGATCATCTGACTTCTTCTTGTCTTCTGACTTGTTTTAGTCTTCTGATCATCTGACCTTATCTGGTCATCTGATAAATTGACCCGACCTATACATATTGAGTTCCCCCTCAATATGTGACCTATCTTTTACATCAGCTATTTATACATTTCAGCTGGTCATCTTAATCTGATTCTAAATCATCAGTCAGCTAACAGATCTGTTTGGTCCTATTACAACCTGTTTTGGAACTTCCATCAAAACTAAATACAAATTTCCCAACAATTTCCCCCTTTTTGATGGAACCAAAACATTTAATCAGAAAAACAGATAACATACATAGAAATACAGATAATGTAAAAACAGTACACACTTCAGAAGACAATGAGATGTTGTCTTAGAATCAGAGAGATAGAATATTTCATTCAGATAGGTGTGTGCATTACAGATTACATAAAACGTACCTATCGGCTGATCCCAAGTTTTCTTCTTCAGCAGTACTTGAACCTTTGAAGTTTTTTGGGGATACCAAACATCTTGTACATCCTTTGCATTAGCTTGTCCAGATCTTCTCTCTATGGATCCCTCATTTGTCAGCAAATCCATAGTAGGCATCCTTGAATTTGACAGCATCTAGCTTGTTATCTGGACGCAAAGGTGGAAGAAGTTGTTCGAAGGGAGGAGCTTCAGGTATCAGTGACATGATCTTCCCTTCCTTCATCACCGTCTGGTAGAAGTCTGGGTGCTTCGTTTCTAACCATTTCCAAAATTCATCATCATTTTCAGTCTGGTCTTGATGAATTGGAATTATCTCGAGGATGTACACGTCACACAACCATTCTGCTCTTATCTAATCCCATTCAGGGAGCAGATCTAGCCGGGCACAGAGGATGTCTTTAACTGGTGCCGGAAAGGCTTTCTCTTCCCAAGCAATCTCCTCTGCTGCAGCTTCATTCTTTCTCTTCCTTCGGATGTATGCAATGTTTAGTCCCTTAGCCTCTGCTAACTTCTGCTTCTTAATGGCAGCCTCTTTTATTCTCTGTCTGGTTTGCTCTTGAATTTGTTTAGAGACATCTGGCTTTTGGTAGAGGATAATTGCCCTTGTCTCTGAACTTCAGCAGTAGCTTTCAACATCTTGCCTTTGCCTTTCTTTCTCTTCAGAGTTTACTCAGGTTCATCTCGTTCGTCTTCTTCTGCTAGTTTCTTATCAAGTTCAAGGCTCTTGGCCTGATCATCAATTTCCATTCTTTTCTATACAGACGAAGAGAAGTCTTCAATCTTATCTACTCTGGCAATAACATCTGAAAGAGCAATCTTCTGCTCAGTGATCTCATTGCTATGTTGCTCCAAAGTCTATTTTAGTTCAGCAACAAGATCAGTAGATGGAGTGGCTTCAGGCAAGTCAGATACAGTGGCTTCTGGTAAAGACTCAATAGTTACCATCTGTGTCTGTTTTTATTCTTTCTCTTGTCCTTCCCCCTTTTTGGTTTCATCAAAAAGGTTGGTCACCGCGATTAGGAGCAATAACTAAAAGTGTCATCTCCTCTCGAGTTCCTCAACAAAGAAGAGGAGTGATCTCGGCGATTCGTGAAAAGTCGGGGAGTTAAAAAGTGTCTAAGAGCAAATTCGATATCCTTTCTTGCACGTTCTGTAGAAGCTGGAAAATGCTTCCAACCCATATCCATATGGTTGCCAGTCTTCTCCAGGGATGCCCAGACACTTTCCAGTAGTTCCTGTGTCTCATTGAGCATGTCTGTCTGAACTTTGAGTTTATCAGACTGGAGAGTGAGCTTCTCAGCAAGAAGATTAACTAGTTGCATCACATCAGAAAGGATGGCATTGTGCATCTATGAGAGTTTCTCAACAGTGAGACTCCTTTCTCTGTCAACCAGTTTTGTTTGCTCTTCTTCAAACCGCTTCATCAGATCTGCTGTGAGAGCTGTGAATTTCTCTTCAATAGCAGCCTTTACCCCACCTTGAATCTTCTCAGTACTAAGATCTAGGGTATCGGAGCTCAGCATAGCAGTCTGGTCAGATGTTGAAGCCTTGCCAAGCTGGGTCTCATCTACAACACCCATTCTTGGTTCATCGGCAGCTACCTCAAGATCTGTAGGAGGTTGAACAGTCTCCTCCCTATTATCAACAATCCCTAACCTGTCATGAATCAACCATCTGATATCATCCTCAGAGGCCAATTCAACAGCACTATCAATCCCAGCTCTCTCCAAGCACTTCATCTCCAAGTCTAGAAAGAAGTCAGATCCCAGGGATTTCATGAGGATCAGAAACTCCTCGATGCTTTTCAATCTGATATCCCTCCAGAACACAATCTCTTCTATCTGATGATGGATGCCAGGGTGTTGATCCAACTCAGGGCACAGGTCCAACAGATACTCCTTGATTTGTTGCTTCATAATTCTTATGATCGGGCTTTCAGAATCAGGTGAAGCAAGCACGGTTTTGGTGTTGAAGGGATTGTGAGAGATGGACACACGCTTGTCAGATCTCTCAGGTTTTGGTATCTTTTCTGGAGATTGGGAGTGAGGTGGGGACATTTGTGGTTCAGGTTCGTTTTCCACTTGTTGAGGGGGTTCAGTTTCCTGAACAGGTTCAATGGTTGGGGGAGTGGGAGATCTGGGTGATCTGACTGGTGAGGGTGAGGGTGAGAATGTTTTGTGGGGAGAGGGTGGTGGTGTTGATTTTTGAGGAGAGGGTGATGGCGATTTGGAAGTGGGCGTAGGCGATCTTTCTTTCTGGAAGATCTTGGTGAGAGGTAGAGAATCAGAAGGTGATTCTTCCTCAGAGTGCTCCACTTCAGTTCCTCTAACAGTTCTTTCTCCTTGTCCTTCGAGCATCTGCTCGTCCCTAACTCCACTGGTAGTGTGCTCAGAGCTGACTACTAACCTCACTTCTGATTCAACCTGAATCAGATCCTCCGTTCTGTGAACTTGCTGAACAGAAATAGGAGCAGTCCTCAGAGGAGAAGTAACTCTCTTCTGACGTTTCCGTTGAGCATCTGGTTTCTTAGCCAGATCCTTCCTCTTCAACCTTTTCTCTCGAATGGCCGTTCCCTGCGCTTCTGAAGATGCAGTTGCCTTTTCTTTTCTCTTCTTTTCTCCCTTTGGTTTGGGCACATAGGGAGTAGGATCCTCATCAGATTGACCAGGCAGAGACTCATCTTTGCCCAAGATGGCCTTGTGCTTTGCTTGATACACCTTCGCACCATTCTCATTCCATTCATAATTATTTGGCAGCTTGTCTGACAGAATGATTGAGATTTTGTGCATGAAGGAGCACTTGGAAGATAAGCACACTTCATTCCTCTGGGTCAGATCAAACTTCCCCGAGTCTCTCCGCAGTCTTGTCTTGATCATACCCAACCAATCCATATCGGAAGTCTTCTTGATGATTGCAGTCATGACACTGATCTTATAAGAGGTGACAACATCAAGATTGTAGGTTGAGCACAGAATCACCTTCTGAACAATCTCAAAGAGAAGGCGATATTTCCTCTTCAGGTAGGAGGCTTTGACATTCATTGTATTCTCCTTATTTGCTGGCCTCAACAGCTCGACTTCAAGAAAGTTCTTCTCTCCTACATCAGTCGTGTAGGTTTCTGGGTTGATGCTTCCTCGAGTGAGACCGAAGATCCTCTGAAGATCATCATTCGAGACTCGTACTTCCAATCCTCCAACGGAAGAAATCAAATCAGCATCAATATCCTCGTCCTTCTGGAGATTATACAGAAATTCTAGGGCTTCATGAGTGTGGACTATGTTCTGATGTCTAGAGCAATATTGTTCAAGACCACACGCTTGCAGGCACTCCAAATTTTCTAGCGACTCATGATCTGAGGTGACTGAAAATACTACATATTTCTCATCAATGATGTCTTTCTTCATTGATGCGAAATTGCATAACTTTTTCCCTTGGCCCTGTCGTGCAACAAGTTGTGCCATTTCTGTATGATATGAAAATTGATATTAGTTTGAGTAAACTATTTCAATAAACTCAGTCAAACCATCAATCTAAGCATCAATTAAGCAAATAAGCATATAGATCGATGCAGATATAAATTATAGAAACATAGCAGCACGACATGTAAACCTAATAACCAGAGTGAATTTATGCAGTTCTTAAAAGAAAAATTACCAGATATTGATTCGTAGGATTGAAAAATCGTGAAAATAGAATCAATTGATTTTGGAAAGTAAATTTTTGAAGATTTTGAGAATTTGATCTTGATCTTTTAAGAAACTGAGAAGACAAAGTAGTGTAAAGAGGTTTTCTGAGAAAGATTTGGATTTATATTATGCGAGGGAAACCTTTTTGCACAACTTTCCAAAGGTACTCAAGTGTCTGTGTTTTGAAATCAATGGCTGAGATTAGTCGGCCGAAAAAGTGTTTTAATCGCACGGTTGAGAAAAGTAGTCTTCTCGTATTTTGGACTCAAAAATTCACAATAAAACGCATTAAATACACATTCCCATGTCCGCATTTAATGTTTTGCAGTGCATTCGTCACAAAGTTAAGAGAAAACAGAATAAAAATCAATTTATTTAAATAATGCATATAAGATGTTCAAAAAGGGATAAATAGGAAACGTATCTGACTGATTGATATTGTAATCAATTAGTTACCACTGTGATCTAATCTGGTTGGCTTGATTATTTGTTGACCTTACTGATGGTAGCCTATACCTTAGCATTTCCCAACAATATTCCACTCATTTGATAAGATTCCTGTTTGATCCAATATCCACTTATCTGATCCACTTATCTGATCCTCTTATCTGATCTTCTTCATCCTTCAGTCTTCTTCTATTCAGGCCTCGTTTCCTAGGCATTTAAGTCATACTCCCGCCAAGGCATTTACTTCGGGGAGTCAAAAAGTTACCTCGATTCCCAAATTGGCGCGATTTGACACTCCGTAATAATGGTATAGATACGTTGTGATTACTCACACCGTCAACTCATCCAACCATCGGCCGCGTGTTTTTTACGCGTTGTCGATGCAAATTTCTCCTAAGGGTCTTTGAGAAAATAAATTTGCATCTATACCCCTGTTTTTCTCCTATAAATTAGCCTGGGGTTTTAGGCGAACAACACAACATAAACCATACATCTTCTTTAGCTTATACTCCATGTTTTCCGATGAATCCCTTATTTCCGATGAAACTTCCGGCAAAAGCCTTTAACCCTTTTCCAATGATTTCAGCTTCTCGAATCAACCCGGTGTGTTCCTTCACACTGCTTTCGTCGTCATCGAAGATTACACATATAATTATTGCAAAGCTTCTCTACCACCGAGGCGGCGGATCTGCTATAGCAAATGAGAAGGCACTTCTCCTAACCGTATGCACCTTGTGTGCCTATATAGATGACAGAATTAGCATCAACATACTCTGTTTGATACAAAACATGGGTTTGGTGCACGGTCTGGATCAGACAATAGCTGATCTTCATATATCAAACTCAATATTTGCATGCGACACTAGTGGCCATATGGTCTTTTGACCAAACCTTTGTCACTTGTGTCCCATTTAACAGCTGGAGAGCCCATTGATTTCAGGTCCAGGGGCTCCTAGCTTAGAAATCATTCAAGGTCGCTCTCGCTCCTCACTCCGAAGCTCTGAGGGTGGCTCAGGATTATTCCAAAGCCTCTCACGCCCCTTTTAGGGTCGGGGGATAATGAGAGCATCATGCTCTAAAATCTTTAAAGCCTCTCTCCCCCTCCCTTCCTAGGGTTAGGCTTAGGGTTTATGGTTTATGTACTGACTTCCGGGTCCTTTTGTACTTGTAATTTGTAATGTAAATCTGACCTCCGGGTCCTTATCAATGAAAAGTTCTATTATTTCATTGTTGTGTTGCCTCTACTTACTTATGCGATTTGTAGCCTTAAACTTATACAACTTGCTTGTTGAACGTAGCTTAATCGACTTATAAAGTATAACCTTCCAATCTGATCAGTTCCCCCTTAATCTGATATATCTTAAACTGATCAGTTCCTTGTCTGATCTTGGATCGGCTCGATTTTTCGATCGATCTCCTTCGATCGGATGAGATTCTAACATCCGATCGATGAGATCTTAACTGGTTAGTCTCTTAACTGGTTAGTCTTAACCAACCGGTTACGGAGACCGATCCACCAAACATTTCGGTGCATTTTCTCCGAGATCCGAAGCCCTAGCTCATTGCATAATTCTCACGAATCGATCTCATTTAGTGGCTTAGTTAAAATATCAGCTTTCTGCTTATCGGTATGGATCTTTTCCATTATGATATTCTTCTTTTCAACATGATCTCTGATAAAATGATGTCTGACATCCACATGCTTGCATCTTGTAGTGCTTCCTCTACTTTAGTTGGTTCCTTCAAAGATAAATAACAATACATGACACTTTCACCAATCTGATGTCTAGTTTTGACTCTATCAGATGGGTCTCCGATGATCAGATCAGTTGGATGACTGGTTATCCAGGTCCTTCTTTTCTGATTTGCATCTGTTTGGAGAACATCATCCTCTTCTGATAGTAGTTCATTACTAGTTATTAGGAGTGGTGCAGAATTATGATCCACTTGATATGGACATGTCTCAGCTGATGTTGGACTCATCATGTGCTGATGTCTGTCCATAGGAACTTCAGAAGTTCCCCCTGAACTAGATGGTTCAGTTGATCTTTATCTCGGTTATGTACCGGCTTCTTCTAGTGAATCGGCAAAGATCAAGTTGCGGGTACCTTTAGTTCGATTCTTTTTGTTGACTGGTGAATCCAGCAAGATCAAGTTACGGGATGTTTTCTTGTTGAAGATGTCGTCATCAAAGACCATTCTTTCTAGGGATACTTTGTTGTAAACGATCCATTTTACGATGAGGAATATCCTAAGAATATACCCTCATCGACGGCCTCAAAAGTCTTGATCTGAATGCATCAATGCGGTTTTGCAGCGTTGTTCGAGGCAACTTTCTCTTGTTCAGAAGATGTCTCATCAAAGACCACATGAGGTATTTCTTCCACAACTAGGGTTCGCCTATTGTAAACCCTGAAAGCCTTGCTGGATGAGGAATATCCTAAAAATATACCCTCATCTGACTTGGCCTCAAAAGTCTTCAACTGACTCTTCCCGTTGTTGTGTATGAAACACTTGCACCCAAAAACATGGAAGTAAGAAACACGAGGTTTTCTGCCCTTCCACAGTTCATAGGGTGTTTTGTAGTGAGCCTTAGTCAGAGAACATCTATTCTGAGTGTGGCATGCAGTATTGATGGCTTCTGCCCAGAAACGGCTTGGTGTTGCATGTTCAGCTAACATAGTGCGAGCAGCTTCCTTGAGTGTTTTGTTTCTTCGTTCTGCTACTCCATTCTGTTATGGCATTCTTGCAGCTGACGTCTCATGATGTATACCAAACTTAGTGCAAAAATCAGTAATAAAAGAGTTCAGAAATTCTGTACCTTTATCTGATCTGATTTTCACTATACTGACACCCTTTTCGTTTTGTAATTTCTTGAGCAACTCAAGTATCTTTGTTGTTGTCTCATTCTTCTTATATAAGAATACAACCCAGGTAAACTTGGAATAATCATCCACGATTACCAGAGTATATTTGCGTCTGCTGAGACTGACTGGTGTAACTGGTCCAAATAGATCCATATGGAGGAGTTGCAATACTCTATTGGATACTGGTCCAGGTATTCCCTTGAATGAGGCTTTAACCTGTTTTCCCTTCTGACATGCGACACATGTCTGATCCTTTGAGAATACCTCATTCGGAAGTCCCTCAACCAAAGACATCCTTGCTATCTTGTTAAGAGTTTTGAAGTTTAGATGACTCATTCTTTTGTGACAGAGCCAACTGCTACTTTTGGAACTCTTAACAATCAGGCATGCATTTCTTGGACAACTGTTCCAATCTGCTGTATAAATCGTGCCTTTCCTTGAACCAGTTAGCAAGGTCTGTTGAGTAGCTCGATTCCTTATAATACACTTATCACTCGAGAACTCAACACTGAATCCGTTGTCACAGAATTGTGATACTGATAACAGGTTATGCTATAAACCTTCAACATACGAGACTTCAGTAACTTGTAAATCATTATTCACTAAGGTTTCGAATCCCCTGGTAAAACCAAGTTATCATCACCAAAGAGTACACGTGGGCCTTCTTGTTCTTTGTAAGAGCTAAGGAGATGTTTACTTCCAGTCATGTGCCTTGAGCATCCACTATTGATGTACCAGATAGTTGCTTGTACACCTCCTTTGTTGGTCAAACCCACGCTAACCTGCAATCGAATCAGGCTTTAGGTACCCTTTTAGGATTGGGTCCTGAGGGGTTAGAGGTGGTTTTAGGGATCCATACAAACAGGGCACTTCTATTGTAATCAGATAGATCAGAAGGCCTAATTTGTCTCCCATAAACATCGACATAATCATACATCTCTTTATATGCATTCTGATTAGTATGATTATTTATGCGAGCCTTGAGTGAATCAGAAGACTTGGGATTTTTCCTTACAGTTTGTCTTCTTTTAACCTAGTGGGGCTCAGGTGCAGTAGCCCTAGGTCTCTGATTGTAAGGGTAGGTACAACTGCTACCATTAAAAGATTCATATCTTTTTGGCATAAATGGTCTTGGCAGTTTACCTTTAGCTTGCTTGTTAGGCAGCTGACCCTGATTAGGTTTCAGATTAGATTTCCTTTTGACAGGTTGTCTCTTCTGATACCTAATCTGCTGATCAAGTTGAGGTCTCTTCAGAAGAACTGGGTTCTTCTGTTGATTCCTCGGCTGATGTTTAATCAGTTGAGGTCCATTTCTGTTCCCTTTCTGATTAGGCACTTGCCTTACTTGCTCAGCAGGTCTCTTTCCCTTATCAGATACATATTTTGCTTTTTGTGTATCTGTGTCAGAAACTCGTTTGATTACACCTTTTTGAAGTGAACCAGATGGGGCTTTTGAGGATGTAGAAAGGTTTTCATACCCAATTCCCTTCTTGTTAGTTGGCGTTCAAAAATAGTTGTTCATATCCTGAACGGTTTTTGAAGATTTCATGAAAACCTCTATTTTCTTACGCAAACTATCCTCAGTAGATTTCAGACTCTCATGTAGTCGGAAGAGTTCATCAAACTTAGCTTGTAAGATTTTGAAATCATCAGCTTGTTGTTTGTTGATTGCTAGCTGTTCCTTAATCTGCTTCTCCTGATCAGTAGATTTAACTTTCAGAACTTTCAGTTCTTCAGTTACCTTCTGAGCAATTTCAGCTGATTTCAGTTCAGTTGCTTTACTGACAGCATTCTCTTTAACAAGCTGAGTATTTTTTATCCTTAGCTTATCGTTTTCAGCTTCCACTATTGTATAAGTGTCTACTGCGTTAGAGAGATCATCAAGCAATTGCTCAGAATAGAGCTGCAAGTCAATCTCTTCAGCAGGTGTGCTAATTATAGCTGGTGTGGAAACTGAAAGAGCAGAAGGTTTAGAGGTTACCTCAGATTGGTCTTCCTCCTTAGCCATCAGAAAGATTTCATCATCTCAAGAGAATATCAGATCATCATGGTCGTAGAGATCATCAACATTGTTTATCAGACAAAAGTCCTCTACTGATGAGTAGCCTGAATCCTCAGAAGGCAGATAAGAATCATCGATTCCTGATGTGTCAGCAACCATGGCTTTTCTGTCTCTATAGCGTTGCTCTCTTCTGTTCCGCTTTTCCTCTCTTTCTCTTGGAGTCAGGTCTGGGCAATCTGCGCTGTAGTGACATGGTTTCTCACAGTTGAAGCATGATCCATGATCCACGGAACTTCTTCTACCATGTGAGTCACTCCGTCTGTAGGATCTGTCAGGTGACTTTCCTTTCTGATTGTAATCAGAACTTCTTCTCCCAGATCTGTTGTCTCTTCTTTCATCAGACCGATAATCTCTTTTCTTATCTTCTCTGTGATCCCTTCGGCCATCTCTTCGGTCATCAGATCTGGTCCTTTCTGGAGATCTGTCAGCTGGCCTCCTGTTTCTTCCTCTGCTGTCTTGATAATCCCTGTAAAATCTGTGATACTTACCAAGTTGAATGTTAGATTTTTCAAGTTTCCTAGTTAGTAAGGCGATCTGTTCAGCTTGGCTTATAATGTTTCTGACAGGTTCAGTGGCCTTTGATCTGTTGCTGGCTGCTTTGAATGCAACTGATTTTGATGTGGAGGGTGTGGTTTCAGTAGGCGACTCGTCTTCTTCTTCTTGCCCTCTTTCGATCAGATCGAACTCATGGGCTTTAAGACTTAGGAAGCAGGCTGCTTGGCTTCATCTTGGCAATATCTTGACAATCCTTGATTACCGTGACTTTCATGTCCCACTTCTTGGTAAGAGATCTCAAGATCTTGTAATTGATATCTTTATCTGACATCTCTCGTCCAAGTTCTCGTAGCTTTTTGACTGACATGGTGATTCTCCCATTGAGCTCATTGATGGTTTCATTCGGCAGCATCTTAAGTTTCTCGAATTTCACCAGTTCAGCTTGCAGTCTGCTTTCTTTAATTTGATCATTTCCTTCACACATCTCAGCAAGCGTATCCCACATCTGTTTAACTGTCTTGAGATACTTTATCTTTTTTTTGGTTATCTTGTCCATCGTCTTCATAATTATATGCCTGGCTATTGTATCCAGAGTGTACAACTTTCTCTCTTCAGCATCCATCAGGGCAGGACTCTTCCTGACAAGGCTTCCAACTGCAAAATCTGGATCACCTCCAACAGCTGGGTTGTCATGATAGATGATGATGGGTCCTCGTTCGATGACTTCCATCATTCTGCCGCTTATTGATCCCAGATGGTTGCACATGTATATTGTCCAGTATGCATACTCATCAATGGAAAATTTAGGCAAATCATGATACATACCAGAAGTATTATCCATGCTGATAGTGATTTTGAAAACGAATGAGTTTTGAAAATGGTTTTTCAAGATCAGTTCAAGTGACCACAAAGGTTCTTCCTCAAGAACCGATAATACTCAAAGCCAGTGGTCTGTAGAAACACTGCTCTGATGCCACTTGTAGGTCCCGAACGGGTTTCATGAGGGCAGAAGTCTAGAGGGGATGGGGTAAATAGACTTCTGAAAACTTTTTCGTGCAGATCAGGAGTGATTGCAGTTTGCCTGATCAGAGTGCAAGTGAATCAGTTTAGACTGATATTCAATCTTACTGAGCGCTTGAGGGCAGATCAGTTAGATATCTATCAGTTTAACTGATAGTGCGGAAGCTAGTTAATACCCGTGTGAAAAACCAGTTTTATCAAATCAGATTCTCAAGTCAATTTTCAATCGGCTGACTAAGCTGTCAACCTGATCGGATCATTTGCTTGGTGCAGACTGATATTAACTTAAAATATGTATGCAGTTTTAAGCTTGGTTGTGTGTAATAGTGTAAAGCAGTAAAGAGCAAGTAAATGCACACAAGATTTTTATTGTGGTTCAGACAATCGGTCCTACGTCCACTCTTCCCTATCACAAGGGGCACCAACTAAACCAACTTAACCGACTGGACTTAGTTTAATGTGTTAGTCCAACACCCAATAGATGTTTAACGAGTTCACACTCAACCGATCCCAGAAATCGAACTAGAATCCCTAGTCTGAAATCTTGCAAAACAAACTTAACCTAACTTTTGAGTTTGGGTAAAGATTTGTTGTGGTTCCAACTGGAAATCTATCCTAGTGTTTATGTAGCCAAAAGCTAGAGGATGAGATTTCTATGCTAAGAACAATGGGATGAACACTTAAGAATAATCTTCAAATTTTGTGTTCTTCGTGCGGAAATTCTGCTATAGTTTGAGTTTGTTGATGATTTCCGTTCTATTTCTGTCTTTTTTCACTTTGAAGAGCAATCCCATTTTATAGACCACGAAATCAAAGAGCCGTTGGAGAGCAATTTGAATTTCCTGCTATATTTGGTAGGTTTGTAGGATTTGATGTGACGTGTTTCCAGTATCGGTGTGGCCAAAGGCATGATTAGCGCCATTTGTCTCCGCAGCATCGAATCCTGCATTATCAGCTCTTTTTGCGCACGTGTCGCTCTCTCATTGGCTTCACGAGTACATCATTTCAGTATTTGTCCAATTGACATTTGATATTCTTCTTGTAGAAGATTCATATGGTCTGGTGTACCATTTTGGTTAACACCAGGTGTGAGCTGACCTGATCAGATATATCTGATCAGTCTACCTGATATAGTCTTCTGATGCAGATTGTCTTAGCACAATTTGCAGACTCGGCTGATGTAGGTCTTCTGATCTTCTGGATCTTCTGGTAGTCTTTTGATCTTCAGGTTACTCTTAGTCTCAGTGTCTTCAGTGTCATACTGAGTCTTCAGGTTTCTTACTGAGTCTTCATGTTTATCTGAGTCATCAGGCTTATCTGAGTCTTCAGGTTTCTCTGAGTCTCAGTATCTTCAGTCTTCACCTGATCATCTGACTTCTTCTTGTCTTCTGACTTGTTTTAGTCTTCTGATCATCTGACCTTATCTGGTCATCTGATAAATTGACCTGACCTATACATATTGAGTTCCCCCTCAATATGTGACCTATCTTTTACATCAGCTATCTATACATTTCAGCTGGTCATCTTAATCTGATTCTAAATCATCAGTCAGCTAACAGATCTGACTGGTTCTATTACAACCTGTTTTGGAACTTCCATCAAAACTAAATACAAATTTCCCAACAGAAAATTTATTTCCGGTATGGATAATAATGTTGAGTTGTCTTTACTCCAAGGACAAAGATATTAATTAATATAAAGTCTGTTCAGTGACTTAATTAATTAGTGGACTAAGATAATCTTAAACGCGGGAAATAATGACCGGGAGCCATATTATTGTGAAGTCGTAATGTGGGTTAAGATGGACAGTTCAATATTAATTTTATAGTGGAGTAAATTAATATTAATGGCTTGAATAATATTTTGGCTAAATATTAAAGCTTCATAGCCCATTGGAGGTACAATCTTAATTCTCCTAAAGGTCCCTCAAATAGCCCAAACTAAAGTCCAATTAATGAAAAGGAGAAAAAAATATTTTGCTTAATTTTTCTTGAATTTTTCGAAAAATATGAGTAGGAAAGAGAGAGATATTTTTCTTGATTTTCTTGGAAAGATTTTATGGAATAAGTATTCTTGAGATACAAGTTTATCTCATAAATTCAAGAAAATGAAAAGATCTTTTTCCTTCCCTATTTATCCATAATTTTCGAAAAACATGAGCAAGAAATGAGTAGAAGATTTTGTTGGGAGATATTTTGGGAAATATAATATATTGGATATATTCTAGATTGTTTCTTGAGGAAGAAGCAAGGAAATTTCCCAATGCCCATATGACCTAAATTTTCGTCCACCTCATGTATTATAAATAGGGGATGAGTTTTTCATCCCCAAGTGTAATTCCATGTGTTAGAAAAATTAGAAATCCACATAGGTGGTGGCCAAATATTTTATTTTCTCCTTAAGATTAAAATCGTTCGTTGATAATCCTCCCATTGGATTACGTTCGTGGAAGTGGGACATATTTGAGAAGGTACTTTGGGTTGATCCATCGTCTCAGCGGTTGTCTCTACGAGAGATTAGTATTTACATAATTCCTAGATTCCACATGCTTAGGTTTTACGTGAAATACATGTACGCATGATATTTATTTGTTCATTAATTATTATGTTGAATTGAATTAGGATTAATTCATGTTAGTAATTAATTGATTAATTTAAATATGTATTTAAATTCAACTCGAATAGATCCGGGCAACCCCAATTTCCCAACAACTGGCATCAGAGCCTCGGTTTCGAGCTTTGTATTTAAATTGTTATTTAAATTATGTTGGCCATTAAATTTTATTGAAAATTGGATAGTAGAATTGTTAGATTTGTTTTGTAGGTATCCAATTGTCATGGTATTTAATGTGTTTATTTATTTCATGCGTATGAATGGTTTTAATTCGACTCGTTCGAATTTATTTTTCTCGTGAGAAAATCCATGAGTAGATTAGGCTATTTGATTTGTTCAATGTAATAGACTAGTCTAGATTTATATTAATTTATTTTTTGTAAAATAAATTGTAACCTAATCGAAGATGAAGACGGAGTCGAGAAATTAAAACGGATCCGGAACCGTACGTGGGCGACGTGCATCGTGCGAAACGTGTCAAGGGAGTCATGCGCGCGACGCGGATGTCGCTAGGTGGATGGGCTGGCGCCATACGACATCGACGGGATTGGCCATTGGACGTGCGTAAAGCGCTGGCGCTCATTTGGGCGAGCACCGAGGGAAGTACGGGCGCTGGCAGCGAGCGCTACCGACATCTTTGGCCGGGCGGACGGGGCAGCTGCCGAGGGATGGGTGGACGCACGGTCGCATGAGCACGCGCATGCATCGTCCGCCCTTGTCGCTGCGAGGCCTACTAGGGACCGACACGGGCGTCAAGACCGCGCTTGCCCCAAACACCGGGCCCAGCGTCGCTCGGCGAGGGGCCCAAAGGGACGCGGTGTTGCATCGGTGTGAGTTACATGGCGTGGTATTTCGAGATGGAGTTCTTTTCGAGACGTTCGAGTGGGAGAAATTCAAGACGACGTTTCTTCAAAATCAAGCCAAGAAAAATCGAACCATGACAATTGGATAATTTGTGCCCAATATGTTTATTTTTTTGCTTTGCTTGATTTATTGTTGTATTTTCTTATGCTTTATTTAATTTGTTTAAATGTGTTTGCATGAGAATTGACCAACGAAAAATCTCAAATTCAAAAAATTATAAGTATGTTTTAAATAATTAATTCGGTTTTGAATCGAATTAATTTTGACCTCCATGATTTATTTATTTGTGAAATCTTTTGGAGAAATTCCCCTAAGGGACGGCCAAAAGATAGCTTTCACATGAATAAATTCTCAAAAGGATGATTGTGAATTATTATTAGTGGCGACTATGACCCTCCCAAGAGGCTCGATCAAAACGAAGTAGTAATTCTGTATTTAATCATGGTTATTACTTAGGTATAAAATTGATATGCATATATGTAGGTCCCGAACAGGTTTCGTGAGGGCAGAAGTCTAGAGGGGAGGGGTGAATAGACTTTTGAAAACTTTTTCGTGCAGATCAGGTGTGATTGCAGTTTGCCTGATCAGAGTGCAAGTGAATCAGTTTGGACTGATATTCAATCTTACTGAGTGCCTGAGGGCAGATCAGTTTGATATATGTCAGTTTAACTGATAGTGCGGAAGCTTGTTAATACCCGTGTGAAAAACCAGTTTTATCAAATCAGATTCGCAAGTCAGTTTTCAATCGGCTGACTAAGATGTCAACCTGATCAGATCAGTTACTTGGTGCAGAATGATATTAACTCAGAATATGTATGCAATTTTAAGCTCAGTTGTGTGTAATAGTGTAAAGCAATAAGGAGCAAGTAAATGCACACAAGATTTTTATAGTGGTTCAGACAATCGGTCCTACGTCCACTCTTCCCTTAACACAAGGGGCACCAACTAAACCAACTTAACCAACTGGACTTAGTTTAATGTGTTAGTCTAACACCCAACAGATGTTTATCGAGTTCACACTCAACCGATCCCAGAAATCAGAACTAGAATCCTTAGTCTGAAATCTTGCAAAAACAAACTTAACCTAACTTTGAGTTTGGGTAAAGATTTGTTGTGGTTCAAACTGGAAATCTATCCTAGTGTTTATGTAGCCAAATGCTAGATGATGAGATTTCTATGCTAAGAACAATGGGATGAACACTTAAGAATAATCTTCAAATTCGGTGTTCTTCGAGCGGAAATTCTGCTATAATTTTTGCTTCTTTTTCAGTCTGCTCGATCCGGTGTATTCTTCAATTTGAAGAGCAATCCCATTTTATAGACCACGAAATCAAAGAGCCATTGGAGAGCAATTTGAATTTCGGGCTATATTTGGTAGGTTTGTAGGATTTGATGTGATGTGCTCCGAATATCGGCGTGGCCGTAGGCATGATTAGCGCCGTTTGTGTCCGCAACGTCGAATCCCGCATTGTCAGCTCTTTTTGTGCACGTGTCGCTTTCTCTTTGTCTTACGAGTACGACACTTCAGTATTTGTCCATTTGACGATTGATATTCCTTTTGTAGAATATTCGTCTTGTCTGGTGTACCATTTTGGTTGACGCCGGTGTGGTGACTTCGATCGGATAAGCGATCGATCTACCTTGTAGAGTCTTCTGATGCAGATTATCTTAGCACGATTTGCAGACTCGGCTGATGTAGGTCTTCTGGTCTTTTGGTCTTCTGGTAGTCTTCTGATCTTTAGGTTACTCTGAGCCTCAGTGTCTTGATCATCTTTGAGTCTTGGGTTTCTTCTTTGAGTCTTCAGGCTTATCTGAGTCTTCAGGTTTATCTGAGTCTTCAGGTCTATCTGAGTCTTCAGGTTTATCTGAGTCTTCAGGTCTATCTGAGTCTTCAGGTTTATCTATCTTCAAATGATCATCTGACTTCTTGTCTTCTGACTTGTCTTAGTCTTCTGATCATCTGACCCTATCTGGTCATCTGATAATTTGACATGACCTATACATATTGAGTTCCCCCTCAATATGTGACATATCTTTTACATCAGCTATCTATACATTTAAATTTGGTCATCTTAATCGATTCTCGTCATCGATCGATTCTTGAATCGACTTGGTCTATTACAACTGTTTTTAAAACTTAGTCAAAACTAAATACAAATTTCCCAACAATTTCCCCCTTTTTGATGGAACCAAAATACTTAATCAGAAAAACAGATAACATGAGTAGAAATGCAGATAATGTAAAGCAGTACATACTTCAGAAGACAATGAGATGTTGTCTTAGAATCAGAGAGATAGAATATTTCATTCAGATAGGTGTGTGCATTACAGAATACATGAAAACGTACCTATAATCTGATTCCAAGTTGTCTTCCTCAGGTGTACTTGAATCTTTGAAGTTCTTTGGGGATACCAAACATCTTGTACATCCTTTGCATCAGCTTGTCCAGATCTTCTCTTCTATGGATCCCTCCTTTGTCAGCAAATCCATAGTAGGCATCCTTGAATTTGACAAACATCTAGCTTGTTGTGCGGGCCTTAAAGGTGGAAGGAGTTGTTCAAAGGGAGGAGCTTGGTATCGATGACATGATCTTCCCTTCCTTCATCACCATCCGGTAGAAGTCACGGGTGCCGTTTCTAACGATTCGAAATTCATCATCATTTTCTGTGCGGTCTTGATGAATCGGAATCATCTCGGGATGTACACAACCATTACTTTCTTCGATCGATCCCATTAGAAGCGGATCTGGCGAACCTGAAGGATGCCTTTAAGTCTTGGGAAGGGCATTCTTTTCCCAAGCAATCTCCTCTGCTGCCGCTTCATTCTTTCTCTTCCTTCGGATGTATGCGATGTTTAGTCCCTTGGCCTCTGCTAACTTCTACTTCTTGATGGCAGCCTCTCTTATTCTCTGTCTGGTTTGCTCTTGAATTTGTCCAGGAGACATCTGGCTTTTGGTAGAGAATAATTGCCCTTGTCTACGAACCCGTGATAGCTTTCACCATCTTGCCTTTGCCTTTTTTTTCTCTTGAGTCCGCTTTCGGAGTTCATCTTGTTCGTCTTCTTCTGCTAATTTCTTAGCGAGTTCAAGGCTCTTGGCCTGATCATCAATTTCCATTCTTTTCTGTACAAACGAAGAGAAGTCTTCAATCTTATCGACTCTGGCAATAACATCTGAAAGAGCGATCTTCTGCTCAGTGATCTCCTTGTTATGTTGCTCCATAGTTTCTTTTAGTTCAGCAACAAGATCAGTAGATGGAGTGGCTGGCAAGTCAGATACAGTGGTTTCTGGAAAAGATGCAATAGTTACCAAGCGTATACATTTTTTCTTCTTTCTCTTGTCCTTCCCCCCTTTTTGGTTTCATCAAAAAAGGTTGGACGACCTGCGATTGAGCAATAAGCGTCGTGTGATCTCCTCTCGAGTTCCTCAACAAGAGAGGTGATGATACGGCGTGGTGGCGAAAAGTCGTGAGTTAAAAAGCGTCTGAGAGCAAATTTGATGCCCTTTCTTACTCGTTCTGTAGAAGCTGCAAAGTGCTTCCAACCCATATCCATGTGGTTGTCAATCTTCTCCAGGGATGCCCAGACACTTTCCAGTAGCACCTGTGTCTCATTGAGCATATCTGTCTGAACTTTGAGTTTATCAGACTGGAGATTGAGCTTCTCGGCAAAAGGATTTACTAGTTGCATCACATCAGAGAGGATGACATTATGCATCCCAACTGTGAGACTCCTTTCTCTGTCAACCAGTTTTGTTTGCTCTTCTTCGAACCGCTTCATCAGATCTGCTGTGAGAGCTGTGAATTTGTCTTCAATAGCAACCTTGACCCCATCCTAAATCTTTTCAGTATAAAGATCTAGGGTATCGGTGCTCAGCATAGCAGTTTGGTCAGATGTTGAAGCCTTGCCAAGTTGGGTCTCATCTGCAGCACCCATTCTTGGTTCATCGGCAGCTCCCTCAAGATCTGTAGGAGGTTGAACAATCTCCTCTCTATTATTAGCAATCCCGAACCTTTCATGAATCAACCATCTGATATCATCCTCAGAGGCCAATTCAACAGCGCTATCAATCTCAGCATTGTTCAAGCACTTCATCTCCAAGTCTACAAAGAAATCAGATCCCAGATTTTTCATGAGGATCAGAAATTCCTCGATGCTTTTCAGTATGATATCCCTCCAGAACACAATCTCTTCTATCTGATGCTGGATGCCAGGATGTAGATCCAATTCAGGGCACAGGTCCAGTAGATACTCCTTTATTTGTTGCTTCATTATCCTTATGATCGGGCTTTCAGAATCAGGTGAAGCAAGCATGGTTATGGTATTGAATGGATTATGAGAGACGGACACACGCTTGTCAGATCTCTCAGGTTCTGGTATCTTGTTTGGAGATTGGGAGTGAGATGGGGATATTTGTGGTTTAGGTTTGTTTTCCACTTGTTGAGGGGGTTCAGTTTCCTGAATAGGTTCAATGGTTTGGGGAGTGGGAGATCTGGGTGATCTGACTGGTGAGGGTGAGGGTGAGAATATTTTGTGAGGAGAGGGTGGTGGTGATGACTTTTGAGGAGAGGGTGATGGTGATTTGGAAGTAGGCGTAGACGATCTTTCTTTCTGGAAGATCTTGGTGAGAGGCAGAGAATCAGATGGTGATTCTTCCTCAGAGTGCTCCACTTCAGTTCCTCTGACAGCTTTCTCTCCTTCTTCTTCGATCATCTGCTCGTCCCTTACTTTACTGGCAGTGTGCTCAGAACTGACTACTATCTCCTTTTCTGATTCAACCTGAATCAGATCCTCCGTTCTGTGAACTTGCTGAGCAGAACTAGGAGCAGTCTTCAGAGGAGAAGTAACTCTCTTCTGACGTTTTTGTTGAGCATCTGATTTCTTGGCCAGATCCTTCCTCTTCAACCTCTTTCTGGAAAGGCCGTTCCCTGCGCTTCTGAAGATGCAGTTGCCTTTTTCTTTTCCCTTCTTTTCTCCCTTTGGTTTGGGCACATAAGGAGTAGAGTCCTCATCAGATTGACCAGGCAGAGGCTCATCCTTGCCCAAGAAGGCCTTGTGCTTTGCTTGATACATTTTCGCACCATTCTCATTCCATTCATAATTCTTTGGCAGCTTGTCTAACAGAATGATTGATATTTTGTGCATGAAGGAGCACTTGAAAGATAAGCACACTTCATTCCTCTGGGTTAGATCGAACTTCCTCGAGTCTTTCCGCAGTCGTGCCTTGACCATACCCAACCAATCTATATCGGAAGCTTTCTTGATGATAGCAGCCATGACACTGATCTTATAAGAAGTGACTGCATCAAGACTGTAGGTTGAGCACATAATCACCTTCTGAACGATCTCAAGGAGAAGACGATATTTCCTCTTCAGGTAGGAGGCTTTGACATTTGTTGTATTCTCCTTGTTCGCTGGCCTCAACAGTTCGGCTTCAAAAAAGTCCTTCTCTCCTACATCAGTCGTGTAGGTTTCTGGATTGATGCTTCCTCGAGTTAGACCGAAGATCCTCTGGAGATCATCACTCGACACTCGTACTTCCAATCCACCAACAGAAGAAATTAAGTCAGCATCAATGTCCTCGTCCTTCTGTAGATTGTATAGAAATTCTAGGGCTTCATGAGTGTGGACTATGTTCTGATGTCTAGAGCAATATCGTTCAAGTCCGCATGCTCGCAAGCACTCCAGAATTTCCAGTGATTCAGGATCTGAGGTGACTGAGAATACTACATATTTCTCATCAATGATATCTTTCTTCATTGATGCGAAATTGCAGAACTTTTTCCCTTGGCCCTATCGTGCAACAAGATATGTCATTTCTGTATGATATGCAAATTGATGTTAGTTTGAGTAAATTATTTCAATAATCTCAGTCAAACTAGCAATCTAAGCATCAATTAAGCAAGTAAGCGTATAGATCGATGCAGATAGCAATTACAGAAATATAACAGCACGACTTGTAAACCTAAGGTGAATTTAAATCATGCAGTACTAAAAATTTTTTTACCAGATATTGATTCGTAGGATTGAGAAATCGTGAAAATAGAATCAATTGTTTTTGAAAAGTGAATTTCTGAAGATTTTGAAAATTTGATCTTTTAAGAAATTGAGAAGACGAAGTAGTGGAAAGAAGTTTTCTGAGAAAGATTTGGATTTATAGTATGCGAGGGAAAACTTTTTGCACAACTTTCCAAAGGTACTCAAGTGTCCGTGTTTTGAAATCAGTGGCTGAGATTAGTCGGCCGAAAAGTGTTTTGATCGCACGGTTGAGAAAAATAGTCTTCTCGTATTTCGGACTCGAAAATTCTCAATAAAACGCATTAAATACACATTCCCATGTCCGCATTAAATGTTTTGCAGTGCATGCGTCACAAAGTTAAGAGAAGGCAAAGTGAAAACCAATTCATTTAAATAATGCACATAAGATGTTCAGAAAGGGATAAATAAGAAACGTATCTAACTGATTGATATTGTAATCAACCAGCTACCACAGTGATCTGATCTGGTTGGCTTGATCATTGTTGACCTTCTTCGATGGTAGCATATACTTTAGCATTTCCCAACAATATTCCACTCATCCGATCGATTCTGTTTGATCCCGCCGTTATTTATTTGATCCACGATGTCGATTCTCTTATCGATCCTCTTATCCGATCCTCTTCATCCTTTAGTCTTCTTCTATTCAGCCGCATTTCTATGCACTTAAGTCATACTCTTGTAAAACATTTACCGGGAGTCAAAAAGTCACCTCGATTCCCAAATCGGGCGCGATTTGACATTCCGTAATAATGGTATAGAATCTATTTGTGATTACTCACACCGTTAACTCATCCAACCATTGCAGCGCGTGTTCTTACGCGTTGTCGATGCAAATTTCTCTTAAGGTCTTACGAGAAAATAAATTTGCATTTATACCCCTATTTTTTTCTCCTATAAATTGGCATGGGGTGTTAGGCAAACAACACAACATAAACCATTCATCTTCTTTAGCTTATACTCCATGCTTTCCGATGAATCCCTTATTTCCGGTGAAACTCCCGGCAAAAACCTTTAACCCTTCTCCAATGAATTCAGCTTCTCAAATCAACCCTGTGTCCTTCACACTACTTTAGTCGTCATCGAAGATTACACATACGATCATTGCAAAGCTTCTTTACCACCAAGGCGGCGGATCTGCTATAGCAAATGAGAAAACACTTCTCCTAATCGTATGCACCTTGTGTGCCTATCGAGATGACGGAATTAGCATCAACAGACTCAGTCTGAAACAAAACATGGGTTTGGTATACGATCTTGATCAGACAATAGCTGATCTTCGTATATCAAACTCAATTTTTGCATGCGACACTAGTGGCCTTATGGTCTTTTGACCAAACCTTTGGCACTTGTGTCCCATTTAACAACTGGAGAGCCCATTGATTTTAGGTCTAGGGGCTCCTGGCTTAGACATCCTTCAAGGCCGCTCTCGCTCCTCACTCCGAAGCTCTGAGGGTGGCTCAGGATTATCTTAAGGCCTCTCATGCCCCTTTTAGGGTCGGGGGATAATGAGAGCATCAAGCTCTAAAATCTTTAAAGCCTCTCTCCCCCTCCCTACCTAGGGTTAGGCTTAGGGTTTATGGTTTATGGTTTATGTACTGACCTCCGGGTCTTCTTGTACTTGTAGCTTGTAATGTAAATCTAACCTCCGGGTCCTTATCTATGAAAAGTTCTATTATTTCATTGTTGTGTTGCCTCTACTGACTTATGCGATTTGTAGCCTTAAACTTATACAACTTGCTTGTTGGCCGTTGCTTAATCGACTTATAAAGTATAACCTTCCAATCGATTAGTTCCCCTTCGATATATCTTAAACCGATCGGTTCTTTGTTCGATCTTGAGATCGGCTCCTATGTCGATTTTACGACTAATGTTCTAGTCTCGATCGTCGATCGATTGAGATTCCTAACTCAACTGATTCCTCTTAACTTTGGTTAGTCTTTTAACCAACCTGGTCTCGAGACCCGATCCCACTAGACATTTCTGGTGCACTTTCTCCGAGATCCAGAAGCCCTAGCTCATTGCATAATTATCTGAATCTGATCTCAGCTAGTGACTTAGTTAAAATATCAGTTTTCTGCTTATCAGTATGGATCTTTTCCATTCTGATATTCTTCTTTTCAACATGATCTCGATAAAATGGTGTCGACATCCACATGCTTGCATCTTGTATGTAGAACGAGGATTACGAGTGATTGCAATAACCTTTATTATTGTCACGAGAATATAGGTGCGTTCTTAGCTACGATGTTCTAATCCCTCACTCATCGACTTAGCGAGCGATTGGGAACAACGACTTCCTGCAGACCCATATATTACGCCTTGATAGTAGATGTCTGGCGATGTCGCTTCTTGAAAACCAAGAGATCGGTTTATTACCCGTGCCCGACATGTACGAGGTTGACTTTCTGTTGATTCTGCAACCTCCGTGTCAGAATCAGAATACCCACTAAGCTCTAGATTATCATATGATGGGTAAAATAAACCAAGGTTTCTTGTCCCCTTCGAGATACTTAAGAATCCGCTTAGGCGCTACAGGTGGCTTTTGCATTGGATTTGCTTGAAATCGCACATACACCTCTTGCAAAAAGTGATATCGGTCTGTTTGGCGGTCGGGTATAGTAACGATCAATGAGAGCCCTATACTCTTTCGATTAGTTTTCGACCCGTCCTCATCGGATCCATCTTGAATCCGGTCATCATGGGAATTTCGGCTTCCTTACGGTTTGAACTCCAAACTTAGCCAATAAATTCCTAGTAGTGTGCGCCGCTTTGGCGAGATGAATATCCCTTCATTACTCTGCTTGACCTGTAAACCCAGAAAGTAATTCATCTGACCCATCATGGACATCTCGAACTTCCCTTGAATCAAATTGCTGAACTTCTCACATAACTTCTTGTTGGGAGATCGAAGATGATGATCGTCCACATAAATCGAACCATCGAATATCTTCTCCATCTTCTATTACGAATAAGGTTATGTCCACTATTCCTTTAGTGAATCCATTTGTCTATCAAGAACCGAGAGAGTGTATCATACCAAGCTCGAGGAGCTTGTTTGAACCATAAAAAGTTTTTTTCTTAAAGCGGTACACTTGGTCACCTTTTTTCAAAGCCCCGGAGGTTGTTCAACATAAACTTCCTCTACTAGTACCCGTTTAAGAATGCACTCTTTACATCCATCGATACACAATGAACCCTCGTGGGGCGTATATGCCGTAGCTTGACCCGGATGGCTTCTAAGCGGCGGCCCCGGTGCAAAGGTCTCATCATAATCAATTCATTCGATTGTGAATACCCCTTAGCAACAAGTCTTGCCTTATTTCCGGTTATGACATTATTCTCATCTCTCTTGATCTTGAATACCCACTTTGTGCCAATCACGTCTTGATGAGTTGGTACGTCACGGTTTCAAACTTGATTCCTTTCAAACTATTCGGTTCTTCTTGCATGGCTAGAATCCAACTTGCATCTTGTAGAGCTTCATCTACTTGATTGGTTCCTTCAAGGACGGAGATAACAACAATACATGGCACTTTTCTTGTCGATATCTAGTTTTGACTCTATCGGATGGGTCTCCGATAATCGGATCGGTTGGATGGTGGTTATCCGAGTCCTTCTTTTTCGATTTGCGTCTATTTGGAGAACATCATCCACGCCGATAGTAGTTCATTACTAGTGATTGGGAGTGGTGCGGAATTATGATCCACTTGATATGAACATGTCTCGGTGATGTTGGACTCATCATGTCTCGATGTACGTTAAGTAGGAACTTCAGAGTTCCCCCGAACCGAGATGGTTCGATTGATCTTTATCAAATTTGCGGCTTCTTCAGCGGCAGTTGTGTGTACCTTAGGGTCCGATTGACTGGTGAATCAGCAAGATCAAGTTACGGGATATACCTTTATTCGTGTTGATTTTTCTCCTTGATACTTGGCGATCCATTTTATGCGTATCGAAAAACGGTTGATCGTCTTCGCTTGTTACGAGGCGACTTTCTCTTGTTCAGACGATGTCTCATCAAAGACCACATGGGTTGTTTCTTCCACAACTAGAGTTCGCTTGTTGTAAACCCTGAAAGCCTTGCTGGATGAGGAATATCCTAAGAATATACCCTCATCTGACTTGGCCTCAAAAGTCTTCAACTGACTTTTCCCATTGTTGTGTATGAAACACTTGCACCCAAAAACATGGAAGTAAGAAACACGAGGTTTTCTGCCCTTCCACGGTTCATAAAGGTGTTTTGTAGTGAGCCTTTGTCGAGAACATACATTACGAGTGTGGCATCAAGATATTGATGGCTTCTGCCCAGAAAAGGCTTGGTGTCGCATGTTCAGCTAACATAGTACGAGCAGCTTCCTTGAGAGTTTTGTTTCTCCGTTCTGCTACTCCATTTTGTTATGGCGTTCTTGCAGTTGACGTCTCATGTTGTATACCAAACTTAGTGCAAAAAACAATAATAAAAGAGTTCAAAAATTATGTACCTTTATCTGATTTGATTTTTACTATGCTGACACCCTTTTCATTTTGTAGTTTCTTGAGCAGCTCGGGTATCTTTGTTGTTGTCTCATTCTACTTATATAAGAATACAACCCAGGTAAACTTGGAATAATCATCCACGATTACCAGAGTATATTTGCGTCCGCTGAGACTGACTGGTGTAACTGGTCCAAATAAATCCATATGAAGCAGTTGCAATACTCTACTGGATGTTGGTCCTGGTATTCACTTAAATGAGGCTTTAACTTGTTTTCCCTTCTGACATGCGGCACATGTCTGATCCTTTGAGAATACCTAATTCGGAAGTCTCTCAACAAAAGACATCCTAGCTATCTTGTTAAGAGTCTTAAAGTTCAGATGACTCATTCTTTTGTGCTAGAGCCAACTGCTACTTTTGGAACTCTTAACAATTAGGCATGCATTTCTTGGGCAACTGTTCCAGTCTGCTATGTAGATCGTGCCTTTCCTTGAACCAGTTAGCACGATTTGTTGAGTAGCTCGATTCCTTATCGTACACTGATCACTCGAGAACTCAACACTGAATCCGTTGTCGTAGAATTGAGATACTGATAGCAGGTTATGCTTTAAACCTTCGACATACGAGACTCCAGTTACTTGTACATCATCATACTCTAAGGTTCCGAATCCTTTGGTAAAACCAAAGTTATCATCACCAAAGAGTACACGTGGGCCTTCTTGTTCTTTGTAAGAGCTAAGGAGATGTTTGCTTCCAGTCATGTGCCTTGAGCATCCACTATCGATGTACCCGATAGTTGCTTGTACACCTCCTTTGTTGGCCAAATCCACGCGAACCTGCAATCGAATCAGGTTTTAGGTACCCCTTTAGAATTGGGTCCTGAGGGGTTAGAGGTGGTTTTAGGGATCCATACAAACAGGGCACTTCTATGGTAATTAGATAGATTAGAAGGCCTGATTTGTCTCCTATAAACATCAACATAATCATACGTTTCTTTATATGCATTCTGATTAGTATGATTACTTGTGCGAGCCTTGAGTGAATCAGAAAACTTGGGATTTTTCTTTACATTTTGTCTTCTTTTAACCCAGTGGGGCTCAGGTGTAGCAGCCCTAGGTCTTTGATTGTAAGGGTAGGTACGACTACCATTAAAAGATTCATATCACTTTTGGCATAAATGGTCTTTACAGTTTACCTTTAGCTTGCTTGTTAGGTAGCTGACCCTGATTGGGTCTCAGATTAGATTTCCTTTTGACAGGTTGTCTTTTCTGATACCTAATCTGCTGATCAGGTTGAGGTTTCTTCAGAAGAACTGGGTTCTTCTGTTGATTCCTCGGCTGATGCTTAATCAGTTGGGGTCCATTTCGGTTCCCTTTCTGATTAGGCACTTGCCTTACTTGCTCAGCAGGTCTCTTTCCCTTATCAGATACATATTTTACTTTTTGTGTATCTTTGTCAGAGACTCGTTTGATTACACCCTTTTGGAGTGAACCAAATGGGGCTTTTGAGGATGTAGAAGGGTTCTCATACCCAATTCCCTTCTTGTTAGTTAGCGTTCGAAAATAGGTGTTCATATCCTAAACGGTTTTTGATGATTTTGTGAAAATCTCTATTTTCTTGCGTAAACTATCCTCAATAGATTTTGGACTCTCATGTAGTCGGAAGAGTTCATCAAACTTAGCTTGAAGGATTATGAAATCATCAGCTTGCTGTTTGTTGATTGCTAGTTGTTCTTTAATCTGCTTCTCCTGATCAGAAGATTTAACCTTCAGCTGATTTCAGTTCAGCTGCTTTACTGACAGCGTTCTCTTTAACAAGCTGAGTATTTTTTATCCTTAGCTTATCGTTTTCAGCTTCCACTATAGTATAAGTGTCTACTGAATTTGAGAGATCATCAAGTAATTGCTCAGAATAGAGCTGCAAGTCAATCTCTCCAGCAGGTGTGCTAATTATAGCTGGTGTGAAAATTGAAAAAGCAGAAGGTTTGGAGGTTACCTCAGATTGGTCTTCCTCCTTAGCCATCAGACAGACTTCATCATCTGAAGAGAATATCAGATCTTCATGGTCGAAGAAATCATCAGCATTGCTTATCAAACAGAAGTCCTCTACTGATGAGTAGCCAGAATCCTCAGAAGGTAGATAGGAATCATCAATTCCTGATGTGTCAGCAACCATGGCTTTTCTATCTCTGTAGCGTTGCTCTCTTCTATTCCGCTTCTCTTCTCTTTCTCTTGGAGTCAGGTCTGGGCAGTCGGCGCTGTAGTGACCTGGTTTCTCATAGTTGAAGCATGATCCACGATCCACGTAACTTCTTCTGCCAGGTGAGTCACTTCGTCTGTAGGATCTGTCAGGTGACTTTCCTTTCTGATTGTAATCTGAACTTCTTCTCTCAGATCTGTTGTCTCTTCTCTCATCTGACCAATCATCTCTTTTCTTATCATCTCTGTGATCCCTTTGGTCATCAGATCTGGTCCTTTCTGGAGATCTGTCAGTTGGCCTCCTATTTCTTCCTCTGCTGTCTTGATAATCTCTGTAGAATCTGCGATACTTACCAAGTTGAATGTTAGATATTTCAAGTCTCCTGGTAAGTAAGGAGATCTGTTCAGCTTGGCTTATTATGTTTCCAACAGGTTCAGTGGCCTTTAATCTGCTGCTGGTTGCTTTGAATGCAACTGATTTTGATGTGGAGGTTGAGGCTTTAGCAGGCGACTCATCTTCTTCTTCATGCCCTCTTTCGATCAGATCGAACTCATGGTCTTTAAGACTTAGGAACAAGCTGCTTGGCTTCATCTTGGCAATGTCTTGGTAATCCTTGATTACCGTGACTTTCATGTCCCACTTCTTGGTGAGAGATCTCAAGATCTTGTAATTGATGTCTTTATCTGACATCTTTCGTCTAAGTTCTCGTAGCTTGATTACTGACACGGTGATTCTCCCATCGAGCTCATTGATGGTTTCGTTTGGTAACATCTTAAGCTTCTCGAACTTCACCAGTTCAGCTTGCAATCTGCTGTCTTTGATCTGATCATTTCCTTCACACATCTCAGCAAGCGTATCCCACATCTGTTTAGCTGTCTTGAGATACTTTATCTTTTCTTTGGTGACCTTATCCATGGTCTTCATGATTATATGCCTGGCTATTGTATCCAGTGTATACAGCTTTCTTTCTTCTGCATCCATCAGGGCAGGGCTCTTCCGGACAAGGCTTCCAACTGCAAAATCTGGATCACCTCCAACAGCTGGGTTGTCGTAATAGATGATGATGAGTCCTCGTTCAATGACTTCCATCATTCTGCCGCTTATTGACCCTAGATGGTTGCACATGTATATTGTCCAATCTGCATACTCATCAATAGAAAATTTAGGTAAATCATGATACATACCAGAGGTATTATCCATGCTGAGTGATTTTGAAAACGAATGAGTTTTGAAAACGGTTTTTCAAGATCTGTTCAAGTGAACACAAAGATTCTTCCTCAAGAACCGACGATACTCAAAGCCAGTGGTCTGTAGAACAACTGCTCTGATACCACTTGTAGGTCCCGAACGGGTTTCGTGAGGGCAGAAGTCTAGAGGGGAGGGGTGAATAGACTTCTGAAAACTTTTTCGTGCAGATCAGGTGTGATTGCAGTTTGCCTGATCAGAGTGCAAGTGAATCAGTTTGGACTGATATTCAATCTTACTGAGTGCCTGAGGGCAGATCGGTTTGATATCTGTCAGTTTAACTGATAGTGTGGAAGCTTGTTAATACCCGTGTGAAAAACCAGTTTTATCAAATCAGATTCTCAAGTCAGTTTTCAATCGGCTGACTAAGATGTCAACCTGATCAGATCAGTTACTTGGTGCAGACTGATATTAACTCAGAATATGTATGCAATTTTAAGCTCAGTTGTGTGTAATAGTGTAAAGCAATAAGGAGCAAGTAAATGCACACAAGATTTTTATAGTGGTTCAGACAATCGGTCCTACGTCCACTCTTCCCTTAACACAAGGGGCACCAACTTAACCAACTGGACTTAGTTTATCGAGTTCACACTCAACCGATCCCATAAATCAAAACTAGAATCCTTAGTCTGAAATCTTACAAAAACAAACTTAACCTAACTTTGAGTTTGGGTAAAGATTTGTTGTGGTTCCCGGAAATCTAAATGTTTATGTAGTGTTGAAATTTCTATGTAAGAACAATGGGATGAACACTTAAAAAATAATCTCCAAATTTGGTGTTCTTGGCGAAAATTTCGCTATATTTTTTTGCTTCTTTTTTCGATCATTTCGATCCGGTGTATTCTTCAATTTGAAGAGCAATCCCATTTTATAGACCACGAAATCAAAGAGCTGTTGGAGAGAAATTTGAATTTCGGGCTATATTTGGTAGGTTTGTAGGATTTGATGTGATGTGCTCCGAATATCGGCGTGGCTGTAGGCATGATTAGCGTCGTTTGTGTCCGCAGCGTTGAATCCTGCATTGTCAGCTCTTTTTGTGCACGTGTCGCTTTATCTTTGGCTTACGAGTACGACACTTCAGTATTTGTCCATTTGACGATTGATATTCCTTTTGTAGAATATTCGTCTTATGCGGTGTACCATTTTGGTTGGCGCCGGTGTGGTGTCGATCATATAAGCGTCGGTCTACCTTGTAGAGTCTTCTTCGATGCTGATTGTCTTAAGACAATTTGCGAGACTTCGGTGATGTAGGTCTTCGGTCTTTTGGGTCTTACGGTAGTCTTGATCTTTAGGTTACTCGAGCCTCGGTGTCTTGGTCATCTTGAGTCTTGAGTTTCTTCTTGAGTCTTGAGCTTATCCGAGTCTTGAGTTTATCCGAGTCTTGAGTTTTATCGAGTCTTAGTCTATCGAGTCTTGAGTTTATCATCTTCATCTGATCATCTGACTTCTTGTCTTCTAACTTGTCTTAGTCTTCTGATCATCTGACTCTATTTGGTCATCTGATAATTTGACCTGACCTATACATATTGAGTTCCCCCTCAATATGTGACCTATCTTTTACATCAGCTATCTATACATTACAGCTGGTCATCTTAATCTGATTATATGTCATCGATTCGACCTAATGATCGTTGGTCCTATTACAACCTATTTTGGAACTTCCATCAAAACTAAATACAAATTTCCCAACAATATACTTCACCGAAGTCCCTGCCAATTTTATATTGGTCAAGTGGGAGCCAACTATTAATTTTTTTAAAATTAAAGGTTTGTAACTGTTCTTGTTTGTAACCTGCTTGAATGTGATTTAAATGATGACCCTCCCAAGAGGCTCATTTAAAACTATTTTGAGATGTTGGCTGATGCATGTTCATATTTTTTTGAGATTTCAATATGAATCATGTGATCGAATTATATGATTTTCTTTGTGTTGATCCGGATATTAACACAAGATGTATGTTTATTTTCAGTATCATCATGTCGCAACCTTTTAATCCATTGTTCAATATACTGAAAGACAATTTGCTTACTGGAGAAAACTTTATTGATTGGTATCGAAAACTTACTATTGTCCTCACTGCACAACACCATAAGCGGGTCCTTACCACACCCAAACCAAAAAAGCCGGTGATGAGTCTAGTAAAGCGGAAAAAGAAAGAGTATCTTGTTGGGAGGCGTTCCAACGAAATGGCAAAGTGTACCATCTTGGCTTCTATGTCCGGATGTGTTGCAACACCAACACCAAAAGCGTTAGCTGACTGCGGAACATCATGGTCAATCTTAAAGCGATGTTCCAACATCAGAACCATGTGGCTCGCCAGATCACCATGAGAGACATGCTCTCAATGAAAATGGTGGAGGGAACGCCCGTAAGGGAACACGTTCTCCAGATGATGGCTCACCTTAACAAACTTGAGGTACTTGGTGCTGAATATGACATCGAGACCAGATCGATTTCATACTCCATTCCATGCCCAAAAGCTTCGAGCAGTTCAGGCTCAATTACCAAATGAACAATCAGAAGTTTTCCCTGCCTGATCTGCTACAAGCTTTAGTCTCGGCTGAAGGAATATTGGGAGAGAGAAGCCAAGCCCTAGCAACAGCCGGTCTATCTTCCTCTTCTAGACCAAAGGGAGGTAAGAAGAAGAAGAGGACCAAAAGTGAAGCTCAAGTGTTGTCAAGTGCAAAGGAAAGGTGAAGAGGGAGGGTGGAGTAAAGAAATCGGCCAAGGGTAAGTGTTTTAACCGCGGTAAAAAAGGACATTGGAGGTCAGCCTATTCCAAACCTAAAAGGAAATGGAAAGAAAGGTAATTCTCTCGCACTAGTTGTTGAAACTTGTTTAGTGGCGTATCTTTACTCATTCGTGGAGTAGTGGATACGGGATCCGCGATCATATTTGTTTCACGTTAAAGGGGTTCAAGCGGACGAGCAACTTAGTGGAAGAGAGATCCACAAATCACATTTGGGCGATGCTTACGAAGTGGTGGCCCGAAGCGATGGGGAGGCGTGCACTGTCTTTTGAAGACAATAGTTTAATTTTAAGAGATGTTCTTTATGTTCCCATTTTTCACAAAAACCTTATTTCAGTTTCAAAACTATTTGCTGATGGATATTATGTTCGTTTTAATAAACATGTTACTATTTTTCATAACGATGTGGTTATCTGTCATGGAACATTCTGAAACAATCTCTACATTATTAACTGTGCACACCACACACACAATGCATCCTATAACTCATCTACTATTTCAAGCAAAAAGGAAGCGTTAGGCCAATGTGAGCGAGACACTTCTTTGACACCTAAGATTAGGTCATATTAATTCAAAAAGGATCAAAGGTTGGTCAAGATGTTTCATTGGAGTCTCTCCGATTGAGCAATTTCCAACTTGTGAATCATGTTTGGATGGTAAGATGACCAAGAGGGCATTTGGAGCCAAGAGGCTTAGAGCTAAAGAAGTGTTGGAGATCGTTCACACCGATGTATGTGGACCAATGCAAATCAAAGTAAGAGGTGGCTCTGAGTATTTCGTTACGTTTATCGATGATTACTCACGCTTATGGATACATTTTCCTAATGAAGCATAAATTTGAGACCTTTGATAAATTCAAAGAATTTAAGGCTCAAGCAAAGAATCATAAGGAAAAAGCGTATCAAGTTTTCTACGATCGATCGTGGAGGCGAATACCTCAAATGATGAATTCTTGAACTACTGTCGGAAGAAGGATTTATCGATTCAGCTTGGATCGCACCGGTACCCCACAACAAAAGCGGGGTTGCGAAGCGAAGAAACATAACGCTTCTTGTTGGTCCGGTGCAAATGAGTCTTACACGTGTATAGGGGAAATACGTGTTGATGATTTTAAAACTTTTTCTTTCTCGAGGTCGATTAGTTCGGGTTGTCACGAAGATTTGGTCTGAAGCACAAATCGCCTCTGAGTCAAAGTCTACACGAGGCAGTGATCTGGCTGCTTTTGGATACCTCGGATAATCCCAACCGATCCTCGAGTTTTTGAGTTCTTGAGCTTGCTTGAAAAGCTACTCGGATGTCTTGAATGGTTGGCCCTAAGTTTATACTCGTTTTATGATTTCTTTGAAAAACCTTCCTTTTAATGGAATAGTGATTAGGCGTGATTGATTAAATGCAACCCGATTGAATTGATTCAACCGAATATCGGTGAAAATATGCTTTCGGTTTAAAGATATGCAACAGTTAATCAAAGCAAAAATGAAAGCAAATAACACAACAAGTTATAGTGGTTCGGAGACTCAAGCTCCCCGTCCACTCTCTCTCGATCTCTTGGAGAAATTCTCTAATCACTTCCTAAGGTTTTTCGACTACCTCGTAGTTTACTAACCTTTCTATTTTGAGCTTTTTACCTAGTTTTTTCTATTTTGAGCTTTTCGACTACCTCTGTGGTTTACTTACTCAAAACACACACAAGTTTTTTCGACTATCCAAGATAGTTTACTCACTTCTTCTCTAGAGCTTTTCGACTACCTCAATGTAGTTTACTAACTCTTTACAACTCCAACTCACCAACAATCACACTCAAACTACCTTACAAAGGGTTTGGGGTTTCTTGGTTGGTTTCCAACTAGGATGAGACATCCTTTACAATTAAGAACAATGCAAAGGCTAGGATATCTCGACTAAGCTTTGGATATATCTTATCAAGACTAGGCTTAGTGAAATGAGCTCTCTTCGATATAAAGCACTTGGGAAATTCTTGGGTTTTCGAGTGCTTCAACTTGCAATAATAAGTTTGAGCTCTTGAGTTGCTTATAAATTTCACGTAACCTTCAATGTAGATGGTCACAAGTATTTATAGGCATACACCAAGGTCACTCTTGAAAAACTATCCGATTGGAAGAGATAACCCGTGAGTTTCCTTTTATGGTGTGTGATGAACTGCATTATTTAGGGTTTGAAACTCCCTAGCATGTTTTAGGCAATAACCTTTTCTTGTAGTCATTCAACACTTTTTGCAATTTGGAACATAGTACTACTGACATGCTTTAGTGACTGTCAGTCGCTTTCGATTGTCGATAAAAGTATGAGTGTTGTCTTCTTGATTGGTTTGTTGTCTTGATTAAGTAGACAAACACAACGGCTCTTTTTGGTCAATATCTCGAGTGATATAACCTTAACAACACTTTGTTTTTAGTTACTTTTATGCGCATCCCGAATGTCTTGGGTAATATCTATTTTTTCTAAATAATCGCGTTTTTTCGATATTGTATCCTTCGGATAGATATTTTCGATTGCCTCGGAACATTGAGTTTATCTTGAGCATTGATACATTCACACGAGTCTTGATAATTCACGTGCGCCCGGTATCCTTTGTCTTGATCTTACATGTACGTGTCTTGATTCTTGAGTCTTGAGTCTTGATGTCTTACGAGTCTTCACAGATATCTTGGTGATATCTTGAGTCTTCATGTTGAGTCTTGATTTCTCGATTTCTCCTTTGAGTCTTGATTTCTCTGAGTCTTGATTTCTCGATTTCTTCTTGAGACTTGATTTTTCGATTTTCTTGAAACTTGATTTCTGAAACTTGATTTCCCTTGAAACTTGATTTCTTCGAAAAACTTACGAGTCTTGAGAATCTTCATAATCTAACATGATCTATATCTGTGACTATAATTTTGCAGATAACATCACGAACACTCTAAAAACTAAATCTGACACTCAACTATCAAGATTATCTGAACATGTCATTTTCGGGGGTTTTGGGATCTAATCAAAATCTTCTTTTATTAAATTCATCTCCCAACAATTTCCCCCTTTTTGATGATGCCAAAACCTATCTTGTTACAGAACACTTAACCTATACTCAGGTTTTAGTTTTTCCTATTACAAGATTGGTATATCTCCCAACAAACAATCTCCCAACAATTTCTTCAACAATGAATCTCCCAACAATTTCATCACCAAACAACATTCAGGCATATCAAAAGTAAAGACATGCATAATAAGATAGTGAGATATTATCTTTGAACATAAAAGATAAAGTTTCATTGATGAATGATAGAAAGTTACAACTTACAATGAACTCATCTGAAAGAAGATAAAGACAAAAAGATAAGAAATTACAAGGGTCTTCTGAGTCTTGATCTTCAGTCTTCTTTGCTCTTCAGCTCTGGCTCTTCAGTTCTCTTCTTCCACCTCATCAGCAGGCACTTCAAGGTTAAACATTCCATAATATCTCTTCTTCAGCGCATCTCTCTCTTTGATGATATCAGGATTGTTCCCTGTCAGGCCTAACTGAATGGCGTACTGAGCAATTTCCTGAGAAATTGTTATTTCATTCACCAAGCCATTCTCCAGCCTAGGAGGAGGGTAAGTATATGGACCAGGGGCTATTATCTGAATCTTTCCTTCATCCGCAAGGTTAATCCAACTTTGTAGGTACTTCTGATAGAAAGTCAGTAGATAGTCGATGAAAGCCTCATTGGGATTTGAGCTCTGCTCTCTCCATTCTCTTAGCACATCATAGTAGAACCAGAATGTTCTTTTGATCTCTTCCCACACATCATTGAACTGGATTGGCATCCACTTGTCAATGTGCGGCCATTTCTGTGCTTTTGCAGTCCCTCTCCTCTTGCTCGTGAACTTCTTGAAACCACTCATTCGCCTCTGCTCTTCTTCCATCTTCTTTCTAATCACGGGAACTCCAGAAACAGAAGCAGCAGTTTTCTTGGCTTGCTCAACTTGGAGTGATCTCAGAGCACTTCTTGTATTGAAAACTTTCTTCTGAGGCTCTTTCTCAGACTCTTCAATATCCAGTATCAGTTTCCTCTGAGTTGGCTTAGAAGCCTTAGCTCTCTTTCCTTCAGGCTCAACAAATGCCACAGCCTTTCTTTTGATAGGCAATTCAGCTCCGGCTTGGCTTGTACCAATTCTCCTTCTATCACTCAGCTTCTCTGCAGCTACTTCTTGCATGGTTTCTTCAGAAACTTGAGTGTAGATGGGCTTCTCCACCTTCTTGAACTTCAGCTTCTCAGTGGCTTCGACTTCTTGCAAGGCTTCAACAATCTTTTTCTTCTCTGCTTCTTTGACAGCCTTTCTTTCCAAAGTATGTTCCAATAATTTTCTCAGATCAGCTCTGGGTCTTTCCCCCTTCTTGGAACCATACTTTGGCAGAAGTCTGGATAGTGTTGTGTCCATATGATACTGCTCCTTGCTGACACTACGCACTTCTCCCGCCAACTGATCTTGCTCCTCTTCTAATCTCATCAGGTGGTTCTTCGCCATGGAGAACTCTTCAGACATTTGGGCAAATTGGTTGGAGAGAGCTTCTTTGAACATGTCTGTCATCTTGGCCATGAGCATGGAGCTCATTTCCTCAACAGAATTTTTGACTAGCATCTCATTCTTCTCCACCAATTTGGCTTCAAGAAATTCAGTCCTCTCCTGATGCTTCTGCTTCAGCTCTGCACTTAATTCAGTCTTGACTCCATCCATCTTTTCTTCTATCTTTCCTTCCATGGAAGTTAGCTTCTCAGTCAGAGTGGTCTGAAGTTGCATCAGGTCTGAAGAAGAACTCAGACTTTCCATCTTCTGATTTTGGTTGGCCAATACCTCCTCAATCTGAGCAACCTTGTCCATGATTGGCCCAACCTTCTCTAGCTTCTCCATAATTGGAGTGAGATCAACCTCAGGAGCATAAGAGATCTGCTGTTTTTCCTGAGCCGTTTGTTCAGCCTGAGTCTCAGTCTGAATCTGAGTCTCGATCTCGATCGAAGCCGGACTCATCTGAGTCTGGGTTTCCACCTGAGCTTGGGTGTCCACCTGAGCCTCAGTTTGCATATCAGACATTACAGAATTAAAGATAGATTCTTCAGTAGCCCTGGCATAATTTTTAATAGTGCCAAAAGTTACCTGAAGGCTAACTTCAGTCTGAGGATGTTTGACAGCAGGCTCTTCAGCATCAGTACTATCTTTCTCCCAGTGAGATTGACTCTCATCATCCCCTTGTTGGTCCCCATCTTGAGATTTGTCTTTGGAGCTCGGGGCACCAACCTCAGCATCCTTCCTCTCAGCAATCTTCCTCTTCACCAGCTCATCAAAGTCAGAAGTTTTCATCCTGAGCTTGGTTTTTCTTAACCCAGAGAATTCAGTGAGCACAGTTGTCTCCTCATTCCACCAGTCTTCACCTCTGAATGAAGCTATGTTGAGCATTTCAGGCAAGGTCTGGTTGAGGATGTAGACTGTTGACCTCGTCTGAAAAAAGAGATCACGGAGGTCGGGGAATGTCTACTAAGCTTCGGTGCGGTCTAGAATGAACCGTTCCCCCTTGCTTTGCCACTCAGTCTCTTCAGCTTCGCCCTTCTTCAGCTTTGGGCTCTCAGGTTCAGTGGGAAAATCTATTGAAGGATCAAGAAATGGATCACTCAGGAGCTCATCAAGGTTCAACAGCTCCTGAGGCTCAGCAATATCTGAGGATTGACGGAGCAACTCCTCGGTGCGGATCTGAATTGGCTCTCGAGGATTGGTAGCACTTCCTCGCGAGAATCGAGCTATCTCTGAGGTTTGAGGTCCTTTGAATATTTCTTGAGAGAACATGCGTGCTCGATTGGCGTCTCAAGAACCTCGAGAAGACTTGCTCCTCCGGTTTGCTCTGTGCGCCGTGGATATAACTTTGAGCAACACTTGTAAGGGTGATTTCTGAGCTTTTTGGCCCTCAGGTTGTACCTCCTCAGGCTCACTCTCCTCCTCCTCAGTGGCAATCACCATTCTTCTGCGCTTTGGAACAAGGGTCTTCTTCTTCAATGCTTCACCCTTCTCCCTCTTGATCTCCATCAAAGCCTTCTCCTGGCTTGATAAGTCTCTTGGCCAATAGTAGTGGATTCCACTTTCTTCTCTTTCTTTCCTTTCAAAGTCTTTCTGGTAGCAATTGGCTTGAACATCACCTTAGACTTTGGGAAAGGAGTGGAGTCGGCAAAGATATCCTCCTCTTCTCGACACATCTCCAAAATAAATGTTATTTTGGTTGCATGGAGTATCTTGCCTTTGATCGAGATCGATCCATCCTCCTTTTTTATTAGCTTGGCCTGGTCACTCACCACTCTGATCAGATACTTCAACCAGTTGAAATCCTTGGTGGGTGAATCTTCTATTGCCGCCATCAATCGAAGCTTGGGAGTGCTTATCTGCTCAAAACTCCCTGATCTGCTCATTATACACTTGCTAACAATATCTAACAAAACTCTATACTTGACTTCAAATCTGGTTTTTATGTAAAGTCGCCTCAAACTTAATAGGATGTTCATTTATCCTATCAAGGTATTCTGCTCCCGACCCAACATATAAGTTGTGGGATCCTCTCCTCTATCACACAACTCAAAAAACATCATTTAAATTTCTAGGGACTATATACGGCTCAAGACAAAATCTACATACTTGAGGTGTGTTCTAAATGAGAAACAGAAAATTTGGAATCGATACGATCTTCCTCATCTATTTCCAGATTTGAGACAAACTCTATTACCTCTTTAGAGTATTCGACCTCCGGTTGACTTGCGACGAGATTTGTTAGTTTTGCCAATCTAATCATGTGTAGCGCCTCTTCTTCATGAGCCGCGTTGGATGTACTCTCTAGTGATATGACAAATTCATACCATGGCTTGTTGGAAACAGCCAGTTTGTCGAATATTGAGTAAGTCATTTTGGGAATTTTGAAGGTTAGGGTTTTGGGACGATGAAGATTTTTTGGGCAAAGGGGTTTTTATTTGCAGAGTGTTTTTGAGAGACGAAGGTAATAAAATGGGCTTGAATGGCTTTCAAAGGAATATATAGATCGATTCGTGGGAAGTCGTATCGATAGATGAAAATCAATGGTTGAGATTGATCACCGACTAATCGGGTATTTGAAAGGACGATCTCACAAAAAGTACGCCGCCATTTTAACCTTATTGGTCATTAATTGAATCAGAACAATTAATGACTGTTGACCTTCCTCGGTATTTCAAAGATCCCGCCCAAAAACATTCTTCAGGTGTTTTGTATTTATTGCAAATGATTACTGAGTTTCACTTGAGCAATAAATGAGTTGCATGAGTCATTACTTCTTCAGACTAATTTCCCTCTTATCAGTCTTACTGAGTATTGACCTTGATAAAATGTCAAGATAATCTTGAGTCTTGAGCGGGTTCGATGTAATCTTGAAATCTTGACGGGTTCAATATATCTTTAATCTTGACCTTGATACACGAGTTTTTCAAGACTCGATTCAAGATTTCAATTTTATCCTGAGTTTCTCAGTAGAAACCTGAGAAAAACTTCATGCATCTGAAAACTTCAATTTTTCAGATTTACTCTATACACCTGGATCCAACATCCCTAATTCAACTGATAGTTCCTGGAATCTTGATTCAGCCAATGGTTTATTCAAGATATCAGCTCTCTGCTTATCAGTGTGAATCTTCTCCATCCTGATGTCCTTTTTCTCTACATGATCTCTGATGAAGTGATGTTTGATATCCACATGCTTGCATCTGGTGTGCAATCTAGGATTTTGTGAAATAGCAATAGACTATTATTGTCACAAAATATTGGTACTTCATTGGCTACAACCTTATAATCCCTTAATTGTTATGCAGAGCCAAAGAATCATGCTGCTTGACTTCTGTGACCATGTATTGACTTCAATGAGTCTTGGTTGCTCGAGGTGCATTTCTTTGAAAACCAAGATATCAGCTTACTTCCAAGAAATTGACAAGGTCCTGTAGTGGACTTCCTGTCAATTCTACAGTCTCCATAATTTGCAATCAGATCTCTGGTGTACTTTGCTTGGTTGATGAAGATTCCTTCCTTTGATTGTTTCACTTGAAGACCTAGAAAGAAATTCATCTCCCCCATCATAGACATCTCAAATTTGTCTTTTCATCGATTAGAAAACTTTTTTCACTGGCCCGATGATTTGGAGATCCAAAAATGATGTCATCAACATATATCTGAACTAGTAAGATATCTTCCCCATCTTCTATCCTGAACAAAGTTCTATCAACAGTTTATTTGACAAAACCGTGGTCAGTAAGAAACTGAGAAAGGGTATCATACCATGCTCTTGGTGCTTGCTTAAGACCATACAAGGCTTTTCTGAGCCTGTAAACTTGGTCATTCTGTCTGAAACCAGGAGGTTGTTCCACATAAACCTCTTCCTTAACACTGATTCAGAAATGCACTCTTCACATCCATTTGATAGATCGTGAACTTCATGTGGGCAAGATATGCAAGAAACAATCGATGGCTTCTAGTCTTGCAACAGGTGCAAAGGTTTCATCATAATCCAAGCCTTCTTCTTGGGAATAACCTTGTGCAACTAGCCTTGCCTTGTTTCTTAAAATGTTGTTGTTCTCATCTCTTTTATTCTTGAATACCCACTTGGTTCCAATAACATTGTGCCTTTCAGACCTATCCACTAGCTCCTATACTTCATTCCTTGAGAATTGATTCATCTCTTCTTGCATAGCAGTAATCCAAAAGGAGTCTTGTAGAGCTTCTTCAATCTCGGTAGACTCTTTCTCTGATAGGAAGCAGCAGAATAGTGCAATCTCACCATGGAACCTTCTTGTCTTAACACCATCAGTTAGATCACCCTAATCGACTTCAGAGGATGACTATCTAACCAACTTCTTCTAGATGTTCCCCCTTCAATAATATCCTCAACATTTGAAATGTTAGGTTCATGCAGTTCATTAAACTCAGGGAACAACAGAAAAGGAGAAAGGGAATCATCTTCCTCAGTGGAAATTCCATTAAGAACATTGTCAAAGACATTTGTTCCCCTTTGGTTGATAGATTCAGAAATTGCCTCAGCTGTGACCACATCTTCATTGGCATCACATACCTGAGTCTGAACTGGTGTCTGTTCAGATTGGTCAGTTTTTATGTGTTGGCTTTCCTGAGTCTCACCATCCTAAGTTCCATCCTGAACTTCTTTGTCTGAGTCTGAGTCACTCCATTCATAGAAGGTGACTGACTTCTTTTTTTCAGGTTCAGAGGATGACTTGTCATTCCTTTTCAGGCTTAGTCTGGTGATCCTCTTGATCAGTTCTCCTGCATCATGTTCCTGTTTCTTCTGAACACAAGTAGATTCATCAAAAAAACATGAGATGTTTCTTCCACAATAAGAGTCCTACAGTTGTTCACTCTGAAAGCTTTACTAATTTCAGAATATCCTAAGAATATTCCTTCATCAGCTTTGCTATCAAATGTTTTCAACTGATCTTTACCATTATTGTGTATGAAACACTTGTAACCAAACACACGAAAGAAAGAAACAAGAGGCTTCCTTTCATTCCAAAGCTCGTATGGTGTTTTGCCTTGAAACTTGGTCAGCATGAATCTGTTTTGAGAATAGCATGCAGTGTTGATGACTTCAAATTTCAAAATCTTTTAGGGAAATCGCCTTCATTTATCATTGTCCTTCTTTCTTTTTTTTAGAGTCATGTTCCTTCTCTCAAAGAACACCATTTTGTTGAGGGTCCTATGTTGATGTTTCATGAGTAATTCCATTTGTTTAACAATAATCGATATAATATGGTTTATAAACTCAGTTCCTTTATCAGATCGGTTTTGACCACACTCAGTTCTTTTCTATATTGAGCGCCTTTTCAGTAGTTCAGGCAGTTTTATCTGAGTCTCTTTCTTACTGAGTAAGAATATGACCCAAGTATATCTTGAGTAGTCATCAACTACTACGAGTGTATATTTTCTGCCATTAGTGCTCACTGGTGTTACTGGACCAAAAAGATCCATATGCAACAATTGAAGTATTCTTTCAGTAGAAACATCTACTTTGCTTTTAAATGATGCTTTAACTTGTTTTCTTTTTTGGCACGCATCACAAACATGTTCCTTACTGAACACTTCATTTGGTAATCCTCTCACAAGAGCTAGTCTTGCAAGTTTATTCAGAGTTTTGAAATTCAGGTGATTCATCCTTTTGTGCCACAACCAACTGGTATATGTGGAACTTTTTGCAACCAAACATGTATTTTTTGTGAGATATCATCTTTCACATAACATAAGTTCTTTGAGAACTCAACATAGAATTGGCTTATTGAAAGCAGGTTATGTTTCAATCCAGATACATATGAAACACCATGGATATGAACTGAATCGATTTCCAAAGTTCCATATCCTTCAGTCTGTCCCTTGGAGTTGTCTCCAAATGTGATCTGAGGGCCCCTTTGTTCAACATAGGCACTGAGTATTTGCTTGAATCATGTCATATGTCTTGAGCATCCACTGTCAAGATACCATACAGCAGGGGCCATTTCATCTCCACTCATCAGTGCTATGTGATCTTCAATCAGCTCAGTGCCCTTAGTTTTCTCCTGAAAAATTGATCAATTCTTAGGTACCCAATTGGTGTAGGGTCCTACCAGGTTAGCTGTACCTTTCGGAATCCAAATCTGCCTGACAACTCTAATCACTTTAGAGTGGCTGATCTGTCTTCCATAAACATCTACATACACATTTACCACTCTGGGTGCCTTAGCAATATCTGTGTATGAATGCAAATTTCGCATGAACATGAGCCTTAGAATTTTTCTTGGGTACATGCCTTTTTTGTTCCATTGCTTTTTACGGTGCGGTGGTGCGAATCTTTTGTTGACTTGGGTTGGTGTAACCTTTACCCTTAGGCAAGTGGGGCTTAGGTTGCCTGTCTTTGAGGTGGGGTCTTTCATGTCTGTGGACTTGGTCTTTTTCGGTTGAGAATGTCTCTGTTGAGTGTTTCTCTTCCGAAAATTCCTCTGTTGATTGGGTTGAAGATCCTTTTCGGGGTTTGCATTCTTAGCTGAGGCTTGAAGTACTTGCCTGAAATTTTTCCCTCTCTTGGTGGTCAGGTTTTCTAGCCTTCACCTGAGGTTTGGGCTTTCTTACCTGAACATTAAGTTTTTCTGGAACCATAGGTCCTTTTCCCTTGTCTAAAACCTTGGGCATTTCTTCAGTTCGAAGTGTAGGTGCCCTTTGGTTTAACAAAAGATTGTCTTAGTCTTACTTGATGCGACATTCGGATGACCTTGTGAGGTTCCTGGAATGTATCCCAATCCAGATTTTATAGTGGCGGTCTCTCGATAACTTTCTGAATTTCATCTATTACTTTAGATGCGAAATTCAATAGAGTTAGCTTCCTCTGCAAGACTATCCTCACATTTTGTAGAGTTTCGTGCTTCTCGGAGAGGTCATTGAACTTAGTTCTGATCAACTGAATCTCCTCAGTGGATTCTTCTAGTTTTCCATTTAGGGTCTCTATCAACTTCTCTTTCTCTGAGAGTTGTACTTTCAGAACATCCAGTTCATCAGTAGCTCCCATTAATTTGGGAAGTGATTTCAGTATTACTAGAGTCTTTCCACTTAAGATTTTCAGCAATCAGTTCTTTGTTCTGCTCTTGAGTTTCATTCAGCAGTTCTTGTAAAACAGCATAGTCCTTCATCGGACTCTCAAAAGAATCCATCAGGTCAAATTACCTATTTACAGTGGAACTTGATAACTCTTGTGCTAGTGTAGGAGCAACAACAGAGAAAGAAGAATTTACCTCCTCCACTGCCATTAGACATATGTCATCCTTATCCTTTGTCTCGAGAACATTTCATCCAAGATTTGGATCCTTCCTCAGAGTGTTCTTCTTCTGCAACCATGGCTTTCTTGCTGGAGAACTTCTTGTCTCTTTTAGCTTGCCTTTCTTTTCTCTCCTTAGCACTTAGGTCTGGACAGTCATACTGAAAATGACATTTCTTTTGGCAATTATAGCATCTGTTGGCATCATCATCCTGATCACTTTCTTCTTTAGACTTGGAGTCTTTCTTTTTAGATGAAGATCCTTCAGCTTTCATGTCTTTTCTCTTCTCAGTGGATCTATCCTTAGCTTTCTTTCCGTTTTGTGATTCCTGTAATAGTTTTTATATTTTCCATATCTACTATTAAGCCTTTCAAACCTCCTTGTCATCAATACTAGCATATCCTCTAGCTCATCCTGATTTTTAGCAAGGGAGTTCTCAGACTCTCTAGTTTTACAGGTTTTATCCTTGGCTTTGAAGGCCACATTTTTACTAGATGAAGAATCATCTTTGCTGTCAGCTTTCTTTGTTTCTTATCAATAACAAACTCATAAGCTTTCAGCTCTGAGAAGACTTGTTGGTACGGAATTGAATCAATGTTCTTGGTGTTTTCAATCACCACTGCATGAATATCTCATTTCTTAGAAAGACCTCTAAGAATTTTCAACGCTACTTCTCTTTGTGGATATCTCTTTCCAAGTGCATTTAGATCATTCATTATACTTAGTGAATCGACTTCCGGTCATCGATAGATTCACCATCTTCCATTTCAAAAGCTGTCACAAACTTTCCAATGGCAACCGAAAGTTTGTTCTCCTTGATATGATGATGTGTGCATTGGCACATTCACATAGTGTATCCTATATTTCTTTGGCGATATTACAATGAGAAATCATTCCCATCACACCATCATCAATTGTACTATATAGTGTGTCTTTGGTAATATAGTCTAGATTGACTAACTTCTCCTCGGGAGTAAGTTGGTCATCGGACTTAAAATTCAATCTGTGATCATTTCTCTCATTTTACAGAATTCGGGATTCACCATGTTGAATTGGAATGGTCCTTCAGAGACCACTCTCCACATACGTTCATGCTTAGAATACGGGTGAGTCCAAGATTCTCGGTCTCCACAAATCATAACTTTCTCTACGAGAACATGGGAAGTTTCTTAGAAAGGCATTTTATCGATCCTTTTAAGATTTCAAAGAATTAAGATTTGTTCGGATAGACCACAAGAATCTATTAGCAAAATAAGACTATGGTCAACAAAGCGGTGGTCAAGTTGAACCCCGCTTCCGATACTGCTTGTTGGTCCGGTTAAGCAGAGTCTTACGTGTATGGGGGAATACTGCGTGTTGATGATTTTAAAACTTTTTTCTTTTTCGAGGTCAGATTGGGCCGGGTTGTCACGAAGATTTGGTCCGAGAAGCACAAATCGCTCCGAGTCAAAGTCTACGAGGCAGTGATCTGGAGTAACGGATACCTCGAGATAATCCCAACCGATCTCGAGTTTTGAGTTTCTTGAGCTTGCTTGAAAAAGCTACTCGGATGTCGCGGAATGATTGGCTAAGTTTATACTCGTTTTATGCTTTCTTTGAAAAACCTTCCTTTTTAATGGAATAGTGATTAGGCCGTGATTGATTAAATGCAACTTGGTGAATTGATTCCAACCAGAATATCGGTGAAAATATGCTTTCGGTTTAAAGATATACCCAGTTAATCAAAAGCAAAACAAAAGCAAATAAACGGCAAGTTATAGTGGTTCGGAGACTCGAAGCTCCTAACGTCCTCTCTCTCGATCTCTTCAGAGAAATTCTCTAATCACTTTCTAAGGTTTTCGACTACCTCGTAGTTTACTAACCTTTCTATTTATGAGCTTTCTGATTACCTCTGTAGTTTACTTACTCAAAACACACACAAGCTTTTTGACTATCCAAGATAGTTTACTCACTTCTTCTCTAGAGCTTTCTGACTACCTCAATGTAGTTTACTAACTCTTTACAACTCTGTTGGGAAATTTATAGTTTTGATAAAAGTTCCAGAAACACATGTAATAGGACCGGTCGGACACATTGGTAGCCCGATGTTTATATTCTGGATTTATAGAATACCGATTGATAATTCTTTGTATAGAACAACTGATGTAATAGATAGGTCACATATTGAGGGGGAACCTCAATATGTATAAGTCAGATCTGAAGATCCAAAGAATAGCTGATATCCGACAGGCCAGAATGCTATAGAAGAACAGAAGATCAGATCGATCTGATCTAGTCAGATATCTCAGCTGAAGTCATAAAGCTCAAACTCAGAATACTTGAAGATCAGATGACTTCCAGAAGATCAGACCAGAAGACCTACATCAGCCGAGTCTGCTAGTTGAAGCTAAGTCAACCGGCACCAGAAGACTCCATCAGGTAGACTGATCAGTTCTGACTGATCAGGTCAGCTCACCAGGTGAAAACTGATGTTTCACCTAATCATACGTCGATGATCTGAACAAGAAGAATGTCAACCTTAGTTGGAAGAACAACCTTGAAAAGGCCTCATAACCAATAAGAACAAGAACACGTATGATCAGACCGACAATTAAAGGGATTTGATGATGCTCTCTAACGGCTATAAAATACAAGTTCACGCTTTTACCAATCTCTGGTTCTCAAGACGCTACATTAATCCTAAACCTACCTAATATATTTTGAAATTCAAATTGCTCTCCAACGGCTCTTTGATTTCAAGGTCTATAAATATGAGATCACACTTCGAGTGAAGACACTAAACATTGAACAATCAAGAAGCTCAAGCAATTATCAGTTCGCATTGAAGAACACGATCAAGAAGATTATATTAAGTGTTCATCCCATAAGTTCTTAGCATAGAAATCTTTTCATCTGGGCGATAGGCTACCTTAAACACTAGAAAATATTTCATAGTTGGAACCAAAACAATCTTATCCAAACCCAAGTTAGGTTAAGTTGTTTAGCAAGATTCAGACTAGGGTTTCTAGTTCGATTTAAGGATCGGTTGAGTGAGAACTCCTTAAATATCCGATTGTCTTTGTGTTGGACTAACACATAAAACTAAGTCGATTGGTTAAGTTGGTGCCCCTTGTGATAGGGAAGAGTGGGCGTAGGACCCGGGTTTGTCCGAACCACTATAAATCTTTGTGCCTTTACCGCTTTGATTAACTGTCTACACAATTGCACACAACCTTTAAAGCGCATACATATTCTAAGTTGAGATCATTAGCACCAAAACACGATGCGATCAAAACGACAAACACCAATCATTGGGTTAAAACACTAACTTTGGAATCTGATTTATAAAACCGGTTTTTCACGGGTAAACTTAAGCTTCAAGCGACACATTAGTTAAATCGATAGTTCACCGAATCGATCGCGCCCGGCGATTAGTAAGTTGGTTATCGCCCAAACCGATTCACTTTCGCTCTCTGGGAAATTGCTTGTCATCACATCGCGCAAAAAGTTTTGTAAGTCTATTCACCCCTCCCTCTAGACTCTGCGCCCTCACAAAACTTGGTTTGGGACCTACAAGTGGTATCGAGGAAGCAGGTTGGTTCCATGACTAATCGACTTTGTGTATCATCGATTCTTGAGGAAGAATCTTTGTGGTCGATGGCCCGATCTTAAAAAAACCTTCTTAAAACTCATTCATTTTCCAAAACACTTCGCATGGATAACACCTCGGTATGTATCATGATCTGCCAAAGTTCTCAATCGATGAGTATCAGATTGGGCCATATATATGTCCAACCATCTAGGTTCGATTAGTGGCGAGAATGATGGAAGTCGTCGAAAGGACCCATCATCATATATTACGACAACCTGCGGTTGGAGGAGATCCGATTTTGCCCCGGAAGTCTTATGCGAAAAAAGCCGGCCTTGATGGATGCGGAGGAAAGGAAAGCGCATACTCTAGATACTATCGAAGGCATATTATCATGAAAACAATGGATAAGGTCACCAAGGAAAAGATTAAGTATCTCAAATCTGCGAAAAGCAACGTGGGATACTCTAGTGAAATATATGTGGGAAATGACCAGATAAAAGACAAATGCGTCGCAGTTTAACCGGTAAAGTTCTAAAAACCCAAGACGCCGCTTCAACGAAAACCATCAACGAACTTCGATGGAAGGATTACAATGTCAATAAACAAGCGAGAACTTGGCAGAGATGTCGATAAAGATATCAACTACAAAATTTTAAGGTCTCTCACCAAGAAATGGGATATGAAGGTCGAGGTAATCAAGGATTGCAAGACATTTCAAAATGGGTTAAGTAGCTTGTTCTTGAGACTTAAAGCTCACGAGTTTGATTTAATTGAGAGAGGACATGCGGATGAAGATGAGGTGCCCACCAAGCCTCAACTTCCAAATCGGTTGCTTTTAAGGCAACCAAGAGCAGATTGAAGACCAATGAACCCATTGGAAACATCATAAGTCGAGGTAGCAGATCGCCTCGCTTACCGTAGAAACTAGAGAAATCAAATACTCAACCGGGTAAGTATCAAGATTCTATAAAGATTATCAACATAGTGAGGAATAGATGGGAGATCGCATAACGTATCTCCGTAAAGAACCAGAGATCGATGATCTGGGAGATCACAAGAGATGAAAGGAAAGAGATAATCTAAATGATGAGAGAAGATATAACCAATCGTATGTGAAGAAGCTCGAGATTACCATCGTAAAGGAAAATCACCGATAGATCATATGATTTAAGTGATTCACCCGAAGAAAAGGTTCCATGGATCGCCGATATGGCTTCAATTGTGAGAAGCCAGTTACCACAAATACAGCCTGCCTGACACCGACAAGAGAAAGGGAAGAAAGAGGAAATGTAAGAGAGCAAACCAGACAGGATGTAAAAGGTTATGGTTGCCGACATCGTCAGAATTGACGATTCAGATTCCGCCTCCGAGGACTCTCGATACTCCTCTCAGAGAAGATTTCACCGACTAAAGGTTGCTGACTTCTATGGAAAATGAAGATCCGAGCATTCTCTTCGGGACGATGAGATCTCGCTCGATGGCCAAGGAGGACCAACTGGTGTAACCTCCAACCCGCCGGTTCGCTTCTACACCGCTTATCATTAGCACACTGGGAGATCGAATTGCAGCTCTACTCCGAAAGCAATCGGTTGAGGATCTCTCCAATGCAAAGAGACACTTATGTTATAAGGAAGTTTTAAAAATGACAATGAGAGGACCGTAAATAATTTTGCTAAAGAGAATGATCTCAAGAAAGCCTCCAACTTAAATTGGCTGAAACCGCTCAAGGCAACCGAGGAATTTAAAATTCGAAGTTAAAGCTTCGATCGGGAGAAGCAGATCAAAGATCACCGACACTAATAAAACAAAGTTCGATGACTTCAAAATCCCGTAAGCAAAATTCGATGAGTTATTCGAAAGCATGAAAGTCTAAAATCATCTCGAGGATAATCAGAAGAAAATAGGAGAGGTTTTACAAAATCATCTAAAACCGTTCAAGATATGAACACCTATTTTCGAACAACGACATCAAGAAGGGACTTGCATGAGAACCCTTCCATATCCTCAAAAGCCCCGAATCGATTCATCTCAAAAGGTGTAATCGGGACGAAGTTTCGAACAAAGATACACCAAAAGCCAAACATGTATCTAATAAGGGAAAAGACCGGTTGAGCAGTAAGGCGGTGCACAAACAAAAAGGAAAATGGACCCCAAATGGTAAAATCTAACCGTGGGAATCAACAGAAGAACCGGTTCTTCCGAAGAGACCCTCAACTCCGATCAACAGATCGAAGAATCTTAAAAGACAACTGTAAAAGGGAAGTCTAATCGCGAGACCTAATCAAGGTCACCCTAATAAGCATGCTTCGTAAACCGCGCCAAAAACCACCTATCTTGAAAAGATATGAATCTTTTGTTGGTAGCGATCGTACCTACCCTATAATTAAATCTAGGGCTGCCGCACGAAAACCACAACCGATGAAAAGAAACAAGCGAAAAGATAAATCCCAAAGTCTTCTAAGTCATCCAAGGTTCACACTAATAATCATACTAATCGTAAAAGCATATAAAGAGACATTATGATTATGTTGATAGGTATGGGAGACAAATCGGGGCCTTCCGATATAACTAATCACAATAGAAGTGCTCATTTGTTTGTGGATCCCCCAAAACTAATCCTAACCCTCAGACCCAATCCAAAAAGGTACCTAAAGCCCGACGAGCCGCAGGATCGCGTGGGTCCGCCAACAGCGAGGAGGTGTGCAAGCAACTATCCCGTACATCGACAGTGGATGCTCAAGGCACACGATCGAAGCAAACATCTCCTCGGCTCTTACATAGAACAGGAAAAGGCCTGCGTGTACTCTTCGGTGATGATAACTTTGGTTATACCAAAGGATTCTAACCTCAGAGAATGATGATGTACAAGTAATCGAGTCTCAGATGTCGAAGGTCAAGAAGACAACCTATTATCGGTTCCTACAATTTCTGCGACAACGGATTCAGTGTTGAGTTCTCGATCGACTAATGCACTATCAAGAATCCAGCCACTCAACAGATTTTGCTAATCGTTCAAGGAAAGGGACGATCTACAAACTGATGGAAGCGGTTGCTCAAGAAATAAACAACCGATTGTCAAGAGTTCAAAAAGAAGAAATTGCTCGCACAAAAGAATGAGCCATCCGAACTTTAAAACTCTTAATAAGATAGTAAGGATGTCTCTAGTGGAAGGACTTAGAATGAAGTATTTTCAAAGGATCGGACATGTACCGCATGTCGGGAAAAACAGTCAAAACTTCATTCAAGGGAATTCTGATGCAAGATCCAAAGAGAGTATCTTCACCGCTTCATATGGATCTATTTGGACCAGTTACACGGTCGGTCTCAACAGGACGTAAATATACTCGTAATCGTGGATGACTATTCCAAGTTTACTCAGGTTATATTCTTACATAAGAAGAATGAGGCGACAACGAAGATAATCCGAGTGCTAAAAAAGATTACAAAACGAGATGGTGTCGATTAGTAAAAAATCATATCGGATAAAGGTAATGAAATTTGAACTCTTTTATTGCGATTTTTGCTCTAAGTTTGGTATATCTGACATGAAACATCACCAGTAAGGACGCCTTACAAACAAAATGGAAGTAGTACGGAGGAACAAGAACTCTCAAAGAAGGCTCGCCGCGACGATGTTAGTTGAACATGCAATACCAAAGCCGTTTCGGGCGAGATGCAATCAACATCGCATGCCATACTCCATGCCAGATGTCTTGACTAAGGCTCACTACAAAACACCCTATGAACCGTGGAAGGGCGTAAAACCTCGTGTTTCTTACTTCCATGTTTTTTAAAAAGTGTTTCATACACAACAATGGGAAGAGTCGATTGAAGACTTTTTGAGGCCAAGTCGGATGAGGGTATATTCTTGGGATATTCCTCATCCGGCTAAGCCTTCGGGGTTTCTAATAGAGCGAACCCTACTTGTGGAAGAAAAAACCCCATGTAGTCTTTGATGAAGCATCTTACTAACAAGAGAAATCTGCGCTTTAACAAAGATGTACTGATCAACCAAGACTGATGCTCGGAAAATGGATCGCCTAACGATCAAGAAAAAGAATCGTAAAGAATAAAGATACATTCCGGATCTAGCTGATTCACCGGATCATTCAGATCCTAAGGTACTAAAAACTGTCGATGAAGAAGTTGATACAATCGAGAGATAAGATCAACCGAATCCATCCTGCCTGCGGGAACACTCAAGTTCCTATTTAATGCACATCAAGACATGATGAGTCCAACATCACCGAGACATGTTCTTATCAAGTGGATCATAATCGCACCACCACCCCGTAGCTAGTAATGAACCTTTATCAAAAAATGGATGATGTTCTCCAAACCGACGATTAAATCGTATCGTATGACCTTGATAACCAGTCATCCAACTGATCCGATTATCGGAGACCCATCCGAGCAAAGTTAAAACTAGACATCGATTGGTGAAAGTGTCATGTATTGTCAAGTATTTGTCTATGAAGGAATCCAACAACAATAGAGGAAGCTCTACAAGACGCAGTTCGGATTCTAAATGGCGCAGGAGGAGTCGGAATACTCAATATAAATCAAGTTTGGGAACTGCATTGCACTAAATCATCAAGACGAATTGGCACGGGTGGGTTTTCAAGAACAAGAGAGATGAGAAAAATGTCATCACCAGAAATAAGGCAAGACTTGTTGCTAAGGGGTATTCCACAATCGAAGGAATTGATTATGACGAGACCTTTGCGCCGCCGCTTATTTTCATTCGTCTGCTTTTTCGCATATGCTTCCCACAAAGGGTTCAACGTGGTATCGGATGGACGTAAAGAGTGCATTTTTAAATGGGGGTACTAGCAGAGGAAGTTTATGTCGAACAACCTCCTGTGCTTCAAAAAGAACAACCAAGTGTACCGTTTAAGAAAAGCTCTTTATGGTTCGAAACAAGCTCCTCGAGCTTGGTATGATACACTCTCTCGGTTCTTGATTGACGTGGGTTCACTAAAAGGCGATGGATGTAACCTTATTTTAATAGAAGATGGGAAGATATTACGATGGTTCGGATCTCACGTGGGCGACATCATCTTGGATCTCTAACAAGAGTCTATGTGAAAGATTGAAAACCGGTCGGCTGAGGAAGTTCGAGATGTCCATGATGGGACGGATGAATTACTACGGGTCTCGGGTGAAAAAGTCTTGATGGGATATTCATCTCGCCAAGTTAAAAGTACACTAGGAATTTATTAGCTAAGTTGGAGTTCAAAATTGCAAGGAAGCCAAAATTCCTATGATATTTGGATTCAAGATGGATCCAGATGAGGATGGTGTAAAAACAAATCGAAGAATATAGGGCTCTCATTGGATCTCTACTTTGTTTTTGCAAAGCGGACCCGGATATCACCTTTGCAAGGTGTATGTGCTAGAATTTCAGCAAATCCAATGCAAAGCCACAGAAGAAACTGACTAAGTTCGATTCTTAAGTATCCGAAGGACAAGTAAAACTTGGTTTATTTTACCCGTCGATGATAATCTAGAGCTTAGTGGGTATTACGATTCTCGATTATGGAGGTTGCAAGATTGACGAAGTCAACCCTAGGAACATATGTCGATTTTAGGAAGTAAAAACCGATCTCGTGGTTTTCAAAAGAAGCGAGCATCGATTCATGACATCTCTACCAAAGCAATATATAGGTCGCAGGAAGTCGTTGCTCCCCAACTACTGGGCTTAGTCAGCGGTGAGGATTATAACATTGTAGCTAAGAATGTACCTATATTTTGTGACAAAGAATAGTGGTATTGCAATCACTCATAACTCGTTTACATACAAGATGCAAGCATGTGGATGCAGACACCATTTTATAAGAGATCATGTTGAAAAAAAAGAATATCGAATGGGAAAATATTCACAATCGATTTACAGAAGTCGATATTCTAACCAGCCACTAGCCGAGATAAGATTGCAGAATTGTGTAATGAGCTAGGGCTCGGATCTTGTAGAAAAAAGCACCTAAAATGCTTGATGGATTCTTCTCGTAACCAAATTGGTAAGAGACTAACTAAAGTTGAAAGGAATCGATTGAGCTTGGTATCTCAATCGATCGGAAGATCGATCAAGAACCGATGTGAGAAATCGATCGATTTCGAAGTTATCGATTAAAGAATCGACGATTTAAGGTTTATCGATTAAAGGCAACGCTCAATTTAAAAAAAATATATGATTAAATCAGTTGGTTTTTTACATCTTTGTAAGTCGATTTATTCGATATTCAACAAGCAAGATTCACAGATTAAAGCCTACAATCGCATAAGAAAGCGGTAGAATTTACACAACAATGGAATAATAGAACTTTTCATTGATAAAGACCAAGGTCGATTTACATTACAAGTTATAAGTACAAAGGACCGGGAGGTCAAGACATAAGTCATAACCAAAACCCTAAACCCTCATCCTAACCCAAGAAGAGCAGGGGAGAGAGAGATTTTAAATCGATGATCTCATTTTCCCCACTTAACAAGGGGTGGGAAAGGCTTTAAAAAAATAATCCTAAAGCCTCTCGCAAGCTAAAAACCAATGGAGCGAGAGAGGCCTTGATAGGATTTATAAGCCGTGAGCCCTTGAGACCAAGTCAATGGACTCTCCAAATTAAATGGAGCACATGTGCCCAAGTAATTGGTTCAAAGACCTTATGGGCACATGTGTTGCATCGAAAAAATTGAGTTGATATCTGAAGATCATTTGTTGTGCGATCAAGGTAGTATATCAAACTCATGTTTTATATCGGCCGAATCTGTTGATCTGGTTATTCGTCATCACGATAGACACCAAGAAAATGCACATACGGTTAGGAGAAGTGTCTTCTCGATTCGCGACCAAAGAACGGGCCGTGGTGGTAGAAGCAGCAACAATTGTATGTGAAATCTTTGATGATGGCAAAACGGTGATAAAGGGCACATGAGGTTGATTTGAGAAGTGAAATCATTGAAAAATGGGTAAAGGTGTTTTTGGGAAGTTTCAGGAAATAAGGGTTCACGGAATGCATGATTTTACAAAGAAGATAAGTATGGTGAATGAGTTATGTTGTGTAAAACATTGGTCCAATTTATAGAGGCTAACGAGGGTGCAAATGCAAATTTGATTTCAAAAAGTCTTTTAGAAATTTGCATCACAAGGATGGCGTGTAGAAATCATTTCTCGATAATTGGATAAATTTCTACGTGGATTGACTTTATCAAGATATACGCACGATAATTACGATAAAAGTCAAATCGCCCAACTTAGGGAATAGAGACTACTATTCTAGACTAAGTTTTGCCAGAATAACACTTATCCCAAGAATCGCTTCGATCAGAAGAAGAATCTTATTAGGTCAACCAAAAATGATTACATCTTAAATCGACGATAAGGAAGATCGGGTTGAACTTGAAACCTCAACAAATCGGATATATCACTATGAAAAAATATCAGTTGAAGGGAACTTCAACCCATCGGCGAGGATCGGAAGGAAAATCGGACACAAAATGAAGCGGATCGGTTGAAAAGAACAATTTGGGAAATTATAAGGTTTAGGCAGAAAACTAAGATCAACAAAGTGGAATCAACTTCAAATGGTATTGATCGATTACTATATCACCAACCGAATCGCCTTTCTTTTCCCTTGTTATTTGCTTATTTATGGATCTTATCTGCTTTTATTTGCTTTCTGACGCATTACCCGCGGTGACGTATTCCCCCGCCAAATCATTTAATGCGGACGTGGGGTACATGTATTAATTGCTACAAAATGAGCTTTTTAAATCCAAAAGGTTTTCGTGACGTGTTTTTCCCCAACCATTCGATCAAAAAAACCGCTTTTTAATCTAATCTTTTCAAACGGTTGATCTTCCAAATCTTGTCTTTCCCTCCTCATCTTTATAAGGTTCATCAAAAACCCCCGGAGTTTTCAATTCACAAACTTGCGATTTATTTTTCCGAAAACTCTCCAGATTACTTCTGCGATTCAAAGTGTTTTTCTTAAGTTTCAAAATTATCTTAAAAAAAAAGAATGCATCGTAATTCGATTATTTGATGAATCATTCTCTTAAAACCTTTTGTTTTTAAAGATTTTTGTCAATCGCCGATATCCTCGTATTATGTTTTTATTGTTTCTTGGTTTCCGTGATATGTGATATTCTTAGTATTTATGCAATTTTAACTGAATCTATCTTATCTACGTAGATGATCACTCCGCGGTATGGGTAAAATAATGTGCAATTATCTGAATCGACATTAAGATTGTCGAGGACAAGTTCATTTACAATTGGGGGGTTCTAAAGGATCCTAATCAATGGAAGTAGAAGAAATTCTAAAAAGCGAGGACTTGAGAAATATTGTGCCGCTCAATTTGCCCAATCCAAAGGATGTAGTATGAAGCCCTCGAATTCGTAAGGAATTTAAGGGTGGATCTGGATCTCAGGGAGAAGAACTACTTTCGGCGAAATTGGGAGAAGAGATCGACCGACGAACGAGGATATAACTTTCGTCTGTTCAGCCTACCAAAAGGACGTAATCACCGCTTTGCTCACTATGAGGAGAATCAAGATGAGCCGATCGAAACGGAGCTCATCGAGAGTCGACAAACATCATACATCGAGGCTTTGTCGGTGTTGATGCTCAAGAGAGGAAATAAGATTGTTGTTTGACATTTTGTCAAAAACAATTATGGGTATTTCATTACCGGATGCTCTTACATCGGTCAAACAGACAAAGATGGGCCGCAATAATTGATGAAGCCAAGAACATCAATTGGCATGGGTTCCTAAAGGTCATTCTACTCCAAGAACATGATAAATTTGGAGTTGATGAGTGGGAAGTGTCTATCCCGAAGAAGAGGATCGGCAATCTCAACAAGGTTGCGTTATTATTACATAAAGACAAATGCAAATGCGGATGGGAGCGGTAATGGACCAAGTCCTACAAGGCATTCCTCTCCACCACTTTTAGCCATATTTGGGCCACTGCACGATGATATCTGACCAACTCCCCCAAAGATGAAGAAGGGAAAAGCGAAGCAACTTGCCGTACACACGGATGCCCCCGGAAGAAGAAAAAAGAAAATCGTGAAGGTCCGGGGAGAAGGCGAAGAAGGCAAAGCAAGCCTCCATGACTCGATCTTTAGAAGATGAGTCGATGAAGAAAGAGCGCCAGATCACCATTACAGACCACAAAATCGTGAAAAATCGACAGACAGCTTCGTTCGGTAGAGTCAGCTACCATTCCGAGGAAGAACGAGATTAACGATCTCCTTTCTCCAAACCGAGCCGATTCACCACTCAGACTCAATGGCTGCTGAAAGTACGCTTCCCATTCCTTCCACCTGACTCATTAACTCAAACTACATCACCAACTCCGAATTACATCACCATGAATCAAACTACAACAGTCACTGAATCAGAGGGAACCAAAGCATAGGAACCTTTCTCCAGCTTCACGAGTTAGTAATCCCTCTCGCAGTCCAGCCAATCGTATAACTTCCGCTTACTCAAGCAACCACCGAAACCTCCACATCTCATCAACCGAATCCGGATGTATGCCCTTAGTTCAGATTATCAAAGACCATCATGTGAAAATGGTCAATGTAAATCGAACGAGAAATTGATGAGATGTATCCGTGAATCGGGTCGCCCCATCCTCGCTATTAGAGAAAAGTTATGGAGATCCTCACCGAGAGATCTCGTATTAAAAAAGCTTCTCGTATTTTTATAATGATTATTGAACAAATGGGCTAAGGCCGATGAGTTTGCATATTTCGATTTCGAGTATGAGAAATTCAAAGTAGGATCACCCAACGAGCTGATAACTACTAAATCTATCAAAGCTCTAACTACGTGGTCGGGTTGACCGAATGCGAATCGAGATCGCTTTCAAGAAGCTCCCCTCAGCAAGACACCATAAATGGCGATGACGCTGTGAGATACGATGAAGTGGAACCGGTGTCTTAGCTCATGACCAACCACTGGAGGCACAAACAACCGAACCGATCAAGTGACGAAAAACATTCCAACATCTCACATCATCACGATCAATTTCGCGAGATCGATCTTGTCTCAAAGATCTCCGAAAAGAAGAAGTTGGGAGCTGATATTTATCAGAGGCAGATTGCCTCAAAGAAATAACAGATCAAAGGAATTGGATTATTTGCAGAAAGAATCAAAGACCGCCCCAAATCGGACCAACGTGGTTCCTTTTAACTTATAAAATCTGGCTGATGACAAGTCGATTGTGTGGATCAACAACAAGTTTTTTTCCACGCCATCAAAAAGCTCGACCGGATGTAAGAGAAACTTGGACAAACCGATTTTTACACTCTCTATCGCCATGGAATCTGCCAAGATCGGAAATATCTCAAGGTTGAACATCTAACTGCTCAAGTTCTGTGTTTATTCTACAGTATCTCAATAGTAAATACTACTCGCTTTTGATCCCTAACTTCCCACCTCACAAATTTTTTGATCAAAACCAAAAGGAAAGGATTTTGAGTGAGAAACCAACGGACATGATCGTAACAATGTAAGACCTAATTCGTATAGCTTGAAGTTTCATGGACAAAGACTAGACCATCCGGATCTTTTGCTAACGTTCCTCGAAAAGATGGAAAAGTCAAAGGCAAAGAAAGGTATTATGGTGGTGATCGGACATCACAACTCAGACTAACACTGGTCACATTTCAGCCACCCTCATTTAAAATAGTCACAAGAAACCTGTTAATGACACAAAAAGCCGATATGAACTGGTTGAGAAACTGGGTCTAAAAGAGCAAATTGCTGAAGAGACCAAAAAGCTTAAGAAGAAAGAAGGGCGAAAAAAATTGACAGAGGCGTAAAAATCAAGAAAAATTCGTGATCGAGAGCGAAAGAAAGAAAAGGCCGAAAATCAGATGCGGAACCTCGGTTGCAAAGAAGAGTTGATGAGATCATTCCAAGCTAACGCACATCTTAAGAGGTTTGAGGAATGGAACAAGATCGGCGAATGGCTTCCGGATGCTTTTGTCCTTAATCTTGTTCCACGAGAAGAATCTCCGGATGATGAATTTCAACCGTTAGAAAATAAATATCCAGATTTTCAAGTATCCGAAAATTAGGCCAAACTTATCAATGTAAAAATATTCGCCAAGAGTATGATCCGTTGATTTTCGAAGAAAGGCGGATGGCTCATTTGGATGCATCGGCATTTCAGAGATTCTACTTTGACATCCGAGTAAAACGCATAACCGATCCTCTCCAGACCAACGATGTCAAATGGAAACTGCGAGATCTTCAACGAATTCAAGATCAAAGAGAGATGCTGAGCTTTAAAGAGTGAAGAATCAAGACTTTCAGATCACTGTTTTTAAATTCAAACTTTTTCGATGTAACATGTAATCCACATATCTAATGAGAAAAGTTTATTTTCTCGATCCCAAGACAAAATCTCATTGTCTTCCTCGATTAGCAGCTTTTTCTTCTTATATTTTATCAACCGTGTTTGGTTTTCTCAGTGTTTTGGTTTTATCAAAAGGGGAAATTGTTGGGAAATTTATAGTTTTGATAAAAGTTCGTAAACACATGTAATAGGACTTGATCGGACTAAGAACCGATCGATGTTTATTACCGTTTATAGAATACCGAGATGATAATTAATTGTGATAGAACAACCGATGTAATAGATAGGTCACATATTGAGGGGGAACTCAATATGTATAAGTCAGATCTGAAGATCCAAAGAACAATTTGATATCCAAGCTGGGCGAATGCTATAGAAGAACGAAGATCGACGACCGATCTAGTCGATATCTCACCGGTCATAAAAAGCTCTTTGAAGATCGATGACTTCCGTAAGATCGGACCGGTAGATCTACATCACCGAAATCGCTAGTTGAAGCTAAGTCAACCGGCACCGTAAGACTATCGGTGATATTCGATCGGGACTGACGGTACCACTCACGTGAAAAATCAAGTTTCACCTAATCATACGTCGATGATCCAAGAAGAATGTCGGCCTTAGTTGGAAGAACAACACTGAAAAGTGCGGCTCATTAACCAATAAGAACAAGACACGTATGATCGGAGCTTTGACAATTAAAGGGATTTGATCTTGCTCTCTCTAAATGCTATAAAATACAAGTTCACGCTGCCAATGTCGCTTTCTGGTAACGCCACATCAATCCGCAAACTTACCTAATATAGCCTGAAATTCAAATTGCTCTCCAACGGCTCTTTGATTTCAAGGTCTATAAATATGGGATCATGACTTGAGAGCGAAGACTTAAACATTGAACAATCAAGAAGCTCAAGCAATTATCAGTTCCATACGAAGAACACGATCAAGAAGATTATTATATTAAGTGTTCATCCCATAAGTTCTTAGCATAGAAATCTTTTCATCTAGGCGATAGGCTACCTTAAACACTAGAAAAGATTTCATAGTTGGAACCAAAACAATCTTATCCAAACCCAAGTTAGGTTAAGTTGTTTAGCAAGATTTCGGACTAGGTTTCTAGTTCGATTTTGGGATCGGTTGAGTGAGAACTCTAAATATCTGTCGCTTGTCTTGCGGTTGACTAATACATAAAACTATGTCGATTGGTTGTTGGTGCCCTTGTGATAGGGAAGAGTGGACGAGGGACCTGGTTTGTCGAACCACTATAAATCTTGTGTGCCTTTACCGCTTTGATTAACCCATCTACACAATTTCACACAACCTTTAAAAGCAAGATACATATTCTAAGTTGAGATCGGCTAGCACCAAGCTTCGATCGATCAAGCTTGACACTTGAATAATTGGTTAAAAACATTAACTTTTGGAATCGATTTATAAAACTAGTTTTTCACGGGTAAAACTTAAGCTTCCACGACACATCAGTTAAACGATAGTTACAAATCGACCGCTTTCAGCGATTAGTAAGTTGGTTATCACCTAAATCGATTCACAGACTGATCGGGCTAACTTGTCATCACACCGATCTGCACAAAAAGTTTTCCAGTAAGTCTATTCACCCTCCCCAGCCCCTCACAAAACCAGGTTAAGACCCATAACTCCAACTCACCAACAATCACCTCAAACTACCTTACAAAGGGTTTGGGTTTTTCGTTGGTTTCAATGGATGAGATATCCTTTACAATTAAGAACAATGCAAAAGGCTAAGATATCTCGACTAAGCTTTGGATATATCTTATCAAGACTAGCTTAGTGAAATGAGCTCTCTTCGATATAAACACTTGGGAAATTCTTGGGTTTTAGTGCTTCAACTTGCAATAATAAGTTTGAGCTCTTGAGTTGCTTACAAATTTCCGTAACCTTCAATGTAGATGATCACAAGTATTTATAGGCATACACCAAGGTCACTCTTGAAAAAACTATCCGTTGGAAAGATACCGTGAGTTTCCTTTTATGGTGTGATGGGCCGCTTTTATTTAGGGTTTGAAACTCCTAGCATGTTTTAGGTAATAACCTTTTCTTACGACCCATTCAACGCTTTTTTGCGATGCGGAACATAGTACATCGACATGCTTCATGGTGACACCATAAGCTTTTGGTGTCGAAAAATAAAGGTCTTTTTCTTCGATTGGGCTGTTGTCTTGATTAAGAGGAAAACCAAACACAACAACTCTTTTTGGTCAATATCTCCAGTGATATAACCTTAACAACACTTTGTTTTAGTTCCTTTATGCGCATCCCCAATGTCTTGGGCAATATCTATTTTTCTAAGTGTCGCGTTTTCTCAAGATTGTGATCCTTCGGATAGATATTTTCAATTTTCTTTTAACATTCAGTTTATATCGAGCATTCAAGATTATCGAAGTCAAGAACACGCCTTCAAAAGATCCTTTGTCTTCGATCTTAGGTCTTTTTGTGTCTTGATTCTTCCGAGTCTTGATCTTCTTGAGTCTTCGAGTCTTCTCGAGTCTTCACAGATATACCGACCGATATAATCGAAGTCTTCATGCTGAAGTCTTGATTTCGATTTCACCGAGTCTTCGTTTCTCCCGAGGTTTCATCGTTTCTTCATCGAGCTTATCGCAAATTTCATCTTTTGAAACTTGATATCGTTTCAATCTTCACCATCGAAATTTCATCTTTGAAAAACTTATCGAAGTCTTTAATCTTTAATCTAACTCCCATCTATATCTCGCTAACTATACATTTTGGGTGATAACATCCTAACACTCAAAAACCTGAATCGACTAACTATCAAGATTATCCCGAACATGTCATACTCGGAGGTTTTGGGATCTAATCAAAATCTTCTTTTATTAAATTCATCTCCAACACTTCTAGAAATGGTAAGATCAATGATGAGTTTCTTGATTTACCAAAATCGTTTTTGGGCTTCGACTTGCAAACATCGGGCTTATATTGCTAACTTAGTGCCATCCAAGTCGGTTCCAAAAACCCTGAGGAGTTGTGGGCGGGGCAAAAAGCCCATCCAGAGGATACATGAGGATCCAGGGGTGTCCAGATATCGTGTTGGATAGGGAAGCCGTGAAATTGGATGCACGCCTAATTAAGGTTGTTTATAGTGATACCGAAGGAACGATAAAAAAGCTGGCGAGATTATCTTGAAGAACTTAAGGGCAAACTCAAGGTTGCCAGGCCTGAAGACATACCACGCGTCATGCCTACACAACGAACCTAAATCGAGTGGGAGGTTATCGACAACCCGAAAGCGATTCTTAGGGATGGAGAGTCCTCGAACTTGATCTCTGGAGAAGAATCAGATCCATGGTCCCTACAACAGTACGATCCGGAACAAGGATCGACATCTTGGCAAACAGCAATGGAAGATGAGATGGGTTCAATGGATCACAATAAAATGGGAACTAGTCGAACCACTTAATGGGATAAAACTCATTGGATGCAAGTGGGTATACAAGAGAAAAAAAGGATCGAGACGGGAAGGTTGAAACTTTTAAATGAAGACTAAATGGCGAAAAATTACACTCGAAAGAAAGGGATCGACTATGAGAAACCTTTTTCGCATTAACCCATGCTCAAGTCCATCCAATTCTCTTGTCGCATTGTTGCTCACCTAGATTTTGAGATCTGGCAGATGGATGTCAAGAGCGGCTTTCCTCAACGGAAGTCTTGGCGAAGAAATCTATATCGCAAACAACCCGAAAGGCTTCATTGAAAAAGGCGAGAGCATCCGTTTTGCGCGTGAAGAAGTCCATTTATGGGCGAAGCGGACATCCATGCTTGGAATCGTTGTTTGATCAAGTTATAAAAATCCTACGGTTTGATCAAAAAGTTTGAAAAGTTGTGTGTATAAAAGCATGATGGAACCCATTTTGGTATTCTTGGTACTATGTAGACGACATTACGCTCGCCGGGAGCGATGTAAAGATGTTGTCGGGGCGTAATGGCATGACCGATCCAAAACAGGTTTGATATGAAGGACTTGGGAGAAGAACACGCCCTAGGGATCAAGATCACCGAGATAGATAAAAAAAGGATGATCGGGCTTTTGCAAGCTTCATACATAGAATGTCGTTTTGAAGCGATTCAAAGATGCAAGATTCCAAGAAAGACTTTGTACCTTTCGGACATGGAATCCATCTATCCAAGGAAATGTGTCCCAAGACACAAGGAAATAGATGACATGAAGGGCATCCCTTATGCTTCGGGCCGTGGAAGCCCTCATATATTTAATGTTGTGCACGGTGACCAGATATTCGCTTTACCGTAGGGAATGGTTGCAAGATATCAAAGTAACCCAGGAAAAGAGCATTGGACCGGTTTAAGAACATCTCAAGTATCTAAAGAGGACACCGCGGGGCCAGAATGTTGGTTTATCAATCGATCTAATCCCCATCTGATTATATGACCAGATTTCCAATCGAACATAGACTCGAGAAAGTAAACCTCGGGTAGTGTGTTTTTGTGGGGGAGGAGCCATGGCGTGGAGAAGTTAAAGCATAAATACATCATCGATTCTACCATGGAAGCCGATATGTAGGCTAGAAGAAGTGAAAAAGAAGTGGTTTGGCTTTCAAGAACTTCGGGTGGACTTGGACGTCGTTCATTTGCCCAAAGACGATCACGGTTCATCGTGATAACGCCAGGAAAGCAGCTTGTAAATTCTGGGGAACCGAGAGCCCACAAGGCCAGCAAACACATAGAAAGAAAATATCATCTTATCGAGAAATCGTTAAGAGAGGAGACATAGAGGTGGCAAAGATTGCGTCTAAATACAACTGGCAGATCCGTTTCACAAAAGTCCGCCTAAGATCACATTAGAGACATGTGGAAGGAATGTGTATCAAGAGCATTGTCAATCTGCTTTGAGTATAAGTGGGATAAATATTATTAGGTTCATTATTGGGGTGACATTAGATGTCACATAGAACACAAGACATGCTATAGTATACTTAAAAGCAGGACTTTGAGTATAAGTGGGAGATTGTTGGGGTTATCTTTGAAAAGTATGCTTTTACTTTGTATAACTAAACTAAATTTCTTATTTATTTTCTTTGAAATAAATTATTTATACGTGTGCATTAAATATGAATGAATGTTATATGTATTTATTGCATACAATTCGTTCGATAAAAGTCAAGTCGTGTTCGTTGTAGTTAATTTGGTGATACCGGATCACGGAAGATCAAATTAACGATTCCTCATGACTAAGTACAAATTCACAACCAGATGGAAATGAACAACCCATCATGAAAGGTTGAAGTAAAGGCTCTGGATTGGCTTGTCTTGACCAAGGATTACACTAGTGCATCGTCGTTGAAAAGGACCCACAGGAGGATAAATTCTTGATCTTCAATATACAAGAATTAGACCTCAATGGTGCGTTATTTCTTAATCTCCGATTCATTAAATAGGATCGTGTGAAATTAATAACTATTGCTTTGACTTATGATAGGAAGAGAATCAATGCGATTTGATACCTTGATCTCGTAAGAATATTATTAGTTACATGATGATTGCTACGGTTTTAATCCGAGGAGAATCGGCGTGCAATCGACTTGTGATTTGTCCCTTGGTGGGCTCGAGAATCTTTTTCATACCAAATCTTGCAAAAGGGAAATTTATTTTAGGTATGGATAATAATGTTGAGTTATCTTTACTCCAAGGACAAAGATATTAATTAATATAAAGACATTGGGTGACTTAATTAATTAGTGAACTAAGATAATCTTAACGCAGGAAATAATGACAAGAGCCATTATTATTGTGGAAGTTTCGTGAATGTAGGTTAAGATGAATAGTTCAATATTAATTTTATAGTGGAGTAAATTAATATTAATGGGCTTGAATACTATTTTGGCTAAATATTAAAGCTTCATAGCCCATTGGAGGTCCAATCTTAATTTTTCTAAAGGCCCTCAAATAGCCCAAACTAAAGTTCAATTAATGAAAAGGAGAAGAAAATATTTGCCTAATTTTTCTTGAATTTTCAAAAAAATATAGTAGGAAAGAGAGATATTTTTCTTGATTTTATAGAAAGATTTTTATGGAATAAGTATTCTTAAGATACAAGTTTATCCCATAAATTCAAGAAAAGGAAAGATCTTATTCCTTCTCTATTTATCCATAATTTTGAAAAAACATGAGCAAGAAAGGAGGATAAAATTTTGTTGGGAGATATTTTGGGAAATAGAATATATTGGATATATTAGATTGTATCTTGAGGAAGAAGCAAGGAAATTTCACAATGCCCATATGACCTAAATTTCTCATCCACCTCATGTATATTATAAATGGGGATGAGTTTTTCATCCTAAGTGTAATTCATGTGTTGGAAAAATTAGAAATCCACAAAGGTGGTGGCCAAATATTTTATTTTTCTCCTTAAGATTAAAATCGTTACGTTGATAATCCTCCCACCGGATTCGTTAGGACGCAGGGACATATTTGAGAATGTACTTTTGGGTTGATCCATCCTCTCAGCTGATTGTCTACGAGAGGTTAGTATTTCGTAATTCCTAGATTCAACATGCTTAGGTTTTACGTGAAATACGTGTCACGATGATGTTTATTTGTTCATTAATTACTATGTTGAATTGAATTAGGATTAATTTATG